>JACCGJ010001042.1:0-12850 GCA_013407085.1 Atriophallophorus winterbourni
CAAAGAAATATAGCACGTACGGCGAAAAAAATGTCGCCGACAATCAATACGGGAACTTGGAACGTAAAGGGATAAGTTATGTCCGCGTGTCACTTTCCCATCACACACACTAAGAAAGTGTTTTTGTGGATGTCCTTCGGTAGACACAATTCTATAGGTCAGAATAATATCGCGTTGTATCCTCCTTTGAATAAAGTCACATAGACCCATACGTCACAATCTTTCGGTGTGCGGAACATTGCGAAAACACATCACTAACTTTGTTGCTCTGTGATAGATTGTATCAAAGAGAGCAATATCTTTTCACAGCCAAGGAGCCCAGACCTCGACCGCATACTCCATCGTAGGTCGAGGATAGGCATTCATTTTCCTTGGTAACATTACCAGCGAGAATAATTCAAATATTGTTCGAAATATACCTAACAATCTCCTGTCCTGTCGATATATATTCTGGAAGTGAATGTGCTTTTAGGTTTCCACTAAACCATACTCCAAGATCTTTTTCCAACGAGCTCCATGTCACGTTTTCAGTTCCCAATAGATATGTCCAAGGGACATTCTTGCCAAGCTGGAGCATCTTACTTTTCCGTATGTTGAATGTCATATCCTTCATGGCCGCCCAATTTGACTCGTTGTCCAAATCCGTTGGCAATTTCTCACAATCATCTGCAGAAGTAATTTGCGTCCAAATCTTCATATTATCCGCGAACAGGACCATTTTTGATTATATGAGGAGGATAAAAATTTTATGTATATTAGAAAGAGGACAATATTAGTTAGGATAAATATAGTGTGAGGTTGCTCAATTAAGTTATACAAACTGGTTGTAAGGTGAAATTACTATGCATTAATATATTCATTTTTCCTGAAACTCCTTTAACTAGACGGTAAGGAGTTCCATAGGAAACAAACCCGCACCGAATAGAAGAACCGACGGCATTTCAGGTATAAAAAAATATAGTATATCCAATGCAAATGTGTGATTCGTCTTGACTGGAGGCAAAATTGTTGCCTCAACGGATGAATCTGTGAGTTTAGTACTTTATAGGTGAGGATTAAATCCAATAGAATCCGTCTGCGAGCCAGTGTATCCACATTAAGATGAACCAGTCGATCCTCATAAGGGAGGTCGCGAAGACAGCCCGCCATTTAAGTCGATCTTTGATAAATCCTCTCGAACATCTTGATGTCCTTTTGTGTAGACATGGTGTCCAAGCTTGCACTGAGTAATCCAACACTGGGTTAATATTCGTATTTAGGAGCAGGAGGAACGTTTCAGGAGAAAAAAATACGTCGAAGCATAAAAAGCATGTGCCTAACTCTGTTGCACACGGCTTCGTATCGCATGTTGTTCTTCTGATTTCTATTGATCAAAAGCCGATATCCTTTTCTTCTGTTGTCCGTTTCTGCATCGTTAGATGACAAGGTCTCGGCACGCATTTCTAAACCGACTGTAGAATTCCGCAACCTAGGCGTCAGAAAGAATTATCTCTGTTATTCAAACATAAAGTCTGTTAGGAGGGCAACCTCCTAACGAATAAAACAAACCGGATTACTTGATCGACGAAAGTTCGCAACGGAGAAAAATTATTGTTGGGTGAGCCATGTTTTACTTTGGCAACAAACCCCATCTTCGCTAAGTTCAAAATATCTGTCTCGCCCATGAAAAACAACTGCCGTCGTTCCCACTATGCACTTTCCCACGATTATGGTGTATCCTCACGCGTTTACTCGGTGGTTACCATATAAATACAAACCATGTCCACGGTCAAAACACACACACTGGGCGCTTGGACCTTGGACTACTGATCAATGTTCCATCCCGGCCTTGTTCTGTTTTCCTGATTGTTGGGTTAAGAACAACGCATAGATTGATAGAACGCAACGACTGTCTCTGCTGCAATATCGACGATTCATCTATCATAACAGTCTACAAAGCCTTCTTACTGTATGGGCGCGGAACTTGGACCTTATGTAAAGAACACATTCAGCGTCTCCAAGTATTTGACAACCGATGTCTCCGCAACATTCTAGGAGTTAACTGTTACAATCGCATACGCACCGATGCTCTCCCGAATAAGTTGTTCGGTGGTAATGCTCATATAGAGAAGCAGATCAACCTGCATAGGTTACACTGGTTGGGTCACGTTTAACGGATGCCGGACCACCGACTTCCGAAACAGATTCTTTTTGCGACGCTACATCCAGATTGGCGTAAATCTCGTGGTGGCCAAACCGTCACGTGGTATAGACAGTTAAAAACCCTTACTAGTAACCTTTCCAAAGTCGGTGCAGCACGTCTTCCAGGCTGGTGTCCCCGCAATCAGATATCGCAATGGCTAGTTACGCTTCAGGATACGTCCAGGAACCGTGTTCAATGGCGGTCTTGTACTAAGCATCTTCTTTGAGTGTTTGCATAACCTTGTATGTTGTCAAGCGGAGTGACGAGAAAATCTTGTTATGGAGCATGGCAGTGGAAGCCGCAAAGAAGCTGTCATGCTGATGTCGCTCTACTCGCTCACGAAACTTGTTTGAATGCATGTTCCATTCGAGGTGTAGGCACCTCTACCCGGTTTGTTTGTGCTTACTCTTCCGTAGCTATTTAAGTCCCACCCTTCCCCATCTTTTAGGATTTTACTGTTTCATGGTTGTGACAGTTAAGCATTCGGTACATGCTGTCTGTGATGATATTGTCCGCTTCAGCTGCTGGGATCCATGGTTTACGAAAATGGGAAATTTCATCTATCCGCAACATTTTGCACTTTCTGAATTTGAATGAAAGCTTGTCCCTCTCAGACCAACTACGCAACATACTCAAATCGATTTGTAAACGTAAACAGTCCACGATTGACTTGATTCGCATCCAAAGTTTAACATCATCCACAAACGAACCATCTCGGCTGTGACGAGTTTCGGAATGTCACTGATGTACACCAAAAAGAGATCCTGGCCAAGTACCGAACCGTGTAGGACACCGCTAGTGACTTCAACGTCCCTATATATCACACAATCGATACGTACAGCTGCCTTGCAATCAAAAAGGTAAATATGCACCCATTAATACCAATTTCCTGCAGCTTGCTCAGGAGTATAGAATGGCCCACGTGATCAAATAACACGCATGTACGCAACCACCCTCATCCACTGCCTGCGTCCGTTGTCTCCAGTACGTTAGTCACGCAAGAACGAGGCTTCCTGGTCTGGTGATCTCATGTGTTGCGGAATACATTGAGCATACGACGCGTAAACTGCAAAAGACAATGTCTCAGCAATAGAGGAGAATATACGTAGCTCAGGATGGGGATGTTGTTCAGACGGTGTTCACCGAGCTTGTGTCGTTGTTGTTGCACGTTTCGTCATCAAGCTAGATGACATCATCAGCAGAACTTCTTTCGAAGACAATGTCTGACAGTATTCAAATTGGTGGAACAAGATGAACATTTGGACCCCAACCCGTATGGTTGACACGGGTCACTGATTGAACCCCGAGGATGCGTTCTTTGTTGATGATACACTTCCCACGTATCTAGAAGAATGGAGCATTTTGAAGACATCAAAGGAATCAGTTTAAGCAAGGCCATGTGACATTGATTTACATGTAATATTCGATATTGATCAGATCCGTAAACGAAGATCATCGGCTCTAACCGTACTTTACTACTGTTGTGCTACTATCGCCTCCTAGAGGATGAGTCGGCTTCGTTGATGTCACGGATTGCAGCCACCGAGATCCGAGATCCGTGCAGATTTTAAGCCAGGTCCGGTCCCACGTGCGCCATCCGTATACCGATCGTAGACCAAGCAGCTCCACATCCGATCTCACGGTGGCGAGCCGAGTCTTCACTTGTCCTCCGCGACGACAACGCCATTCTGCGCAGGGTGTCGGCGATAGTGTCATCCTGGTTAGTTCAGCGTCCGAGCGTGTCAGGGTGTGTACCTGGTCTGTTTAAAATTGATATTCGCGGTCGATATATCAGGTGGGAACTCATACTAAAACTGCTCATTTTACCTGATGAGAGCAAACAGTCTGAAACCAGCAGTGGTGGGAACAGCAAAACATCTCTACAGCAAGAGTGCAACTACGGAGTATGTGCAGAAACTCTAGAAAACGGGCTCAGAATGGCAATCACCGACGTCTTCAACACAGCAAGCACTTGTTCAAGTTGTTCACTAAACTGAAATCGATAATAAATATGTTAAGAGGTACTGTTAAACAGTTCGTAAAACGAACCGCGGCGTTCAAACACAGAATCACAGTGATTTCTGGTCATCATCATCATCATCATCATCAGACAAAGTGCCAAGCAATATGAAGCAGGAAAAGCAGATAAGCAAGCGCGTTAAAAAAGGGAAAGGAGGCAAGCGGAGTATGCAAATGCGCAAAAGCAGCTTGTTTTGTAGTTTCACTGCATGCGATTTTGTGGTTTTCTATATAAAATAATACCGGAAAAAATTATGACATAATAAAATACACTGCCGCCACTGAGTTCGGTTTGCAGCCATATCTCGTAAGGTTTCCGGCCAACTATTAGATGGATCTTTTGGACCCCACCCAGGCAAACGAATACGCCCAACTGAGCCTAGCGCAACGATGAGTTTCTTCATCTCAACGCGCCACGTCATGGACTGGCCACCCGATATTTTCTCCCAGCTTCTGCCAGGCTCTGTGAATAAGACGCCGTACGGTAAATGGTGAGGTGGCATTCTCAAAACATGTCCCAACCATCGCAAGCGAGCAAGCATCAGCATTTCTCTCAGTCCGTGGCCATCTGGTCCTAACACCCGCTTGCAGACATCTATATTTGTAACACGATGCTGCCACCGAATGCGAGCAATCTTACGCAGGCAACGTGTGTCAAGCGTTCAAGGGGGTTAGAAACAACCAAAGTATCATGTTGCTCACATCCCACGCACTTACACGCCACGACCGGTTTCTTGTTGTTTGCCGTCATCAGGTGAAGACAGAATTAGAACACCGTGAATACTTGTACAAGCCGTCTAAAACTGACTTCAAAGTTTAACTTTGTTCACCATCTCTCCAGTGTCAAGGCTCATTGAACCTTATCTTGCTGTCTCCACCAGATTACGGTATAGAACAGGTTGTGGTAACACTGAGCATAAAAGTATTTACGCGTGAAATTCCTAGCTTGGAGATAGTCAGGGATGAGACATCAATCTACACAAGCTTAGACCAACGTAAAACAAGCTTCTGGCCTGCACGAGTGGCTCCCCGAGCCCGGCGGAACTGCTTCTACCAACAGAAGGGACGAGGGCGAGTGACTGGCACCTGAAAACCAGTTTGCTTCGGGCAGATGGCTCCGCTGCCTCGGGGGATTTCATCGGGAAGGAAAACCCTGATTTCGGGAGAAAACCCTAAGGAAAAATCGGCAGCGGTTAGTTGGTGCACACCACCTCTTTCTGTCAACTCCCTGCCGCCTTGCAGGTCGCACTTGGTTGTGCAAAGGCTAGAGAAGCTGACTCGAACAAACGCCGAGTGGTGCTGGGGACGCCGCTTTGTACCCAAATTCCCAAGACCCTTCATTGAAGCCGACTCATCCTCCAGGAGGAGATAGTCGCACAAAGTAAGTAAAACAAGCGCAGCGCTGAGAAAAAGCGTATTCGTACACGTAAGTCACTATCGATGGCAATCAAATTAATACAGGCGTAAACAATGAACTGACTAGGCATGCAATGTCAGCGTCAGACTATCCTGGGTCGCTCAGGCTTCTACATTATCACGGCTGGCTTCATCGAGGATGATACAATCGTGTCGCTAAAGTGCGTACGTTGCACAGCATTCACAAAGCAGATAAGGTGACCCAGACAGTCTGAAAAATACTCCTGAAGGATGAGTCGGCTTCAATGAAGAGTCTTGGGAATTTGGGTACAAAGCGGCATCCTCAGCACCACTCGGCGTTTGTTCGAGTCAGCTTCTCTAGCCTTTGCACAACCAAGTGTGACCTGCAACGCAGCATCGAGTTGTCGGAAAGAGGTGGTGTGCACCAACTAACCGTCTACGAGACCCTTCTCCGGATTTTTCCTCAGGGTTTTCTCCCGAAGACTTTCACGCGATTGGGTATCCCGCAAGGCAGCGGAGGGTTTTCGTTCCCTTAGATGGAATGCCCTCCCAGGCTAACGAGTTCCATCTACCCGAGGCAAACTCGTTTTCAGGCACTAGTCGCTCACCCCTTCTCCTGTTGGTAGAAGCAGTTCCGCCGGGTTCGGGGAGCCACTCGTGCAGGCCAGAAGCTGGACTTGGTTGTCAGAGGCTATTTGAGACGCACGCCACGTGGGAGCATTTTATAGATAGTGGGAGCTTATCCCCACTGCCACCCCCGGCAATGACAACCTTTGGAAACGTGTATCTCTATCATCATGTACATCATCACACCGGTATCAAGTACCACGTTCTGCATAATGTCATACAACCATGACACGTCAAGACCTACAAAGTTACTGAACCTGTAGAAGATTAGGCAAGACAAACAAGAATGAAGTGTCCACGCCTTGAATCAAACATGCCTTCCGCATCTGGGAAACTCCACGATGGTCCAGTCTTAATCGCCGGTGAATAATGCACTTCTGTTGCACTTGAATAGGTAACCAAGAGCTGAACAGACAGAGGTTCTTGCAAACAGGTCTACTTGATACAACGTGAATGCTCGTTGCAATGATCAACCCCACAATGAAGACATAGAAAGCACGATGAAATCCAAGCGAGAGAGACAGTGAAACATTATATTTGTTATAACAAAAATGAAATAAAAGGAAGGCGAACCAACATAATTAAATGTTCCATAGTGGTCAAGAGTCCAGGGGGTCACATTGGGAGCTCGAGGGTGGCCCACGCAAGCGTAACTTTTTCTTCAAGGTGTATCTCCATTTTCATGGGAACAATTCACCACAGAGGCCTCAGTATCGATGACCTGAAGGAAGAGAGATTAGGGGAAAACAGTGGTACACCGTTCACACGAATACAGTGGGCGTGGTATTGACGTTTACTTCTGACACTTAAGCTCTGGACATTAACACCAAAGTCACTTAATCCCCAGTTTTGATAACTTCTGAGGATGCAGAATACGTTCAAATGATTTATTTAGCAGGGCATATGCAATTGATTTTCAGGACGTCAATCTTTCCGTAGTTGAGTATCGCTGAATTACTCGAGATGTCCTGGCGCATATCTCAGCATACTTCTTACTCTGTTTGATATGAACCCCGTATCTGTCTAGGCCTGGGCAACCTGACAGTATCGTAGCCCACATGCAGTCTCTGACTGTACGGCACTTTGCCTGGATCAGGCTTGTGCTTTCATACCAAGCTAAGTCCCATGAGCGATGCAATGCAGCGCCGGTAGCCGTTTGGGATATTTTTACAACATTCCAATAACATCAGGATGGTTCGTTTTTGTTTGAAGGCAGATTTTTATTAATACGTAATTTGTGACGTTCGAAATGCAGGACGGAAACACAATAACCGCGAAACCGGTCGTATGCTTCCGTCTTGCTTTTCGAACGTCATGTAATATAGATGTTGTGCTTCCGGTTACCTTGTAAACGAGGAATCTTAGCTAATTAAAACCCAATTGATGGTAAAATAACGATACATTTGCACCCGAATAGCGTAGATCAATTGCAACAGAGTGAGCACTCATTTGTTACACATGTCGATCAATAATGATTGTAAAGATTAATCAATGTCCAACCCGATCAGTAAGTTGTACTACTTTTCTCTCGTTATGAGTAGTGTCCAGTTTCCGACCAATCTAGGAGCCTTACAAGACTGGTCAGTTAGAAATGAACTACTTTTCAATGTCAGAAAATGCTAGGTATTGGCTGTTGGAAGACATTTCGAGTTCTCTTACACCCTTGGTTCCGATATTCTTGAATGGACTGTCAAGGAGAAGGACTTCCGTGTGTTGGTGAGCAGCATTTTAAGCCGTTACATAACGCCACAGATGTCTATGAAAAGACGTCACGAGTATTGCTACTGCTGAAACGCGTGTTCGGGAGTTTCACTAAGCAAACCGTTCATCGAATAATTAATACGTACTTGAGGCCAACCATGGAGTATCCGGTTCAGGCTTGGCCACCTTGGCTACAGAAGGACATCAGCCTCTTGCAGAGAATATATAATCGGACCACCAAGCTCGTACGCGGTTTGGAGCACAAACAATACGAAGATCGTATTGCAAGTCTCAATCTATTCGACTTTCGCTACCGCCGTCCTAGAGGTGATTTGATACTTATGTTCAATATACTGCATACCCTCAACCACCCGCTGAATAAACTATTCACACGACTACGACCCAGAACCAGCCGGAGTCACGACTACACAGTACTTGTTCCCGATTTGAGACTAAACTGTCAAAGGTATTTTTATTCTGTACGTGTATGCTTTACCCGGAACTCCCTACCTTGTAATGTTGCACATTCACCCAACCTGGATATATTCAAATCGAATTTGGACAATTTCATGTCGACCAATCCAAACATTGAACCTATATAGTTTACACCATAAAAGCTTTGAACTTTGAAAACAGCTTCTGTCCTATGGATTTTTTACCTCATTCCGGAACTGCTCAGTAAGCAAAAAATCCCGTTTTTATTACCTATTTTATTCGTAATTCCCATATTATTCTGTGGTTTTTGTTAAGCTATGTGCTTTTTAGACCATTAAAATTGAATTGAAGAGCCTCATATTAATGTATGAAAGCATAAGCCTGATCTAGGCAAAGTGCCACACAGTCAGAGACTGCACGTGGGATAAGATACTGTCAGGTTGCCCAGGCCTAGACAGATATCAGAAAGCGGAAATTGCAGTGAAACTCCAGGGGGTTTCTACGTGCAGCTCTCCAGCACTGGCAAATGAATTTACCATGGTGTTAGCCGCACAGCACAGATGTACTGAACGATTGCACATCCATGCATATATACGCATATATATTGCCAGTCATAGGACGGAGTCAAAGGGGGCTCGAATATGCACAAAAACCACTATAGTCGATCGCTGGTGTTCTAACCACTAACGCGAAACCAAAATAAGGTCTACGCAGCCATGACCTGACTGAAAACCAGCTTGCTCTTCGCGAGAAGTGTCCTCCCGAATCGGGGTAAGTCTGAGAAGAAGGATGGCAATCTGTAGCTTAGCTACCACTGATATTCAGCGATCGTTGCAACATTCGTTCCGTGCTCCTTTTTCATGGATTGGAATTATCAGGAATTCTCCCCAGGAGGTAGATACCCTCCTGTTAGAACAGTTCGAGCAATTCTGCTACGACTCTCTCGCCTCCTTCGTGGCACGGCGCCTTGTGCCGCATTATAGATTGGATCTCTCTCCGTATTCCTTCGAAACTAAGTCGGAGTAGTAACACTGACCATTGCCAAGGAGATTGGGAGGAGATCGGAGGTCTGAACGCGGGTGCTGATTAAACTGCTGTCTGAGAAATTCTCTTCATCTTTCCAAAGACCAGTGAAGGTTCGTTATGCGCGAACCATCAACTTTGCCGGCGGTTTCACTAAGACCTTGTGACTCAGGGCCACAGATACGATAGTGCTTTCGCAAGCTAGCCATGGCTGATGTTCTTTCAAACTCATAAGCGCGTTCTTTTCTTTAAAACTACGGGTGGCGCCACAGACTCTCTTTGATTAAGAGTCAAAGACACTTTTGATCATCTTCGTACTCTAAACCACTCGGTATGGTGTGGCGCTGGTCGAATCACGTAAGGAACTCAACAGAGATCCGCGTGTGATTTTTCGAAAGAGAAACCGATATTTAAGTAGATGTGTTGCTCACATCCCCAGCACTTACAACACCACTATGTCATGATTGTTTGTTGTATACTTTCTATATACCGTTGACTAACATCTTGTTTGCATTTCAGCTATTGTACGCTCATTCTTAGAATAGTAAAGCGTTGCTTACTCCACTCAAACCCGTCTTCCTTCTCTACTTAATTCGGATCGTATAAAGAACGTTACAATTTACTATTCTAAGAATACAATGGAATCAACTCTGCGTCCAAGATTTTTCGATGCTGATCCAAACTCTCCAGACGCCACTAAACGCTGGAATCACTGGTTCCGGACTTTTAACACGTACCTCAATTCAGTGGATTCTGACAAGCTCGATAAATTGGAAACTCTCATACATTTTTGGATCCATTGGTTTATGACTATGTCGCGGACTGCAAGGATTATCACTCTGCAGTCAATACTCTACGACAAATATATGTTCGTCCTAGTAATATTATCTATGCACGATACCTCTTGCAAACATGTAAACAAGAAAATGGACAAGACGTTGACCAGTTTGTTCAAAAGCTAAAGTCTTTAGCTAAAGACTGCGAATTCAAAGCAGTCACTGCGGCTGAATATCACAATGAATGTGTTCGTGACGCCATAATAAACGGGATTTTGTCCCACTCTATCCGCGAAAAACTCTTGGCTCATAACGATCTTTCCTTGGACGAAACACATCAACTCGCAAGATCGCTTGAACTGGCACACAAGCAGTCACAATCATATGGAAACAATCAGTCGTTTTCATGCTCAACTGCTCCGAATCATTCTGAAAGTGTATCTAAGTTATCACCACGATCTGATGCTTGCGATAAGGAGGTTAATTTTTCAGCACTGTCTACTCAAAGTTGCTATTTCTGTGGTCGGACAAGAGCTTCCTGTGTCGATCAGAGCTCGAAGGGGTGTTTCGTTTACAGAGACGGTTGTAATTGTACGTGATAAACAATCAGGTACGGCCGCAACCGATAAAGATGATATAACTGAATTAGTATGGTGTTTGCCTGTGTTACTTGAGCGACATACACGTTGAAAATGACCCTGTTTGCCGCAAAGATTACAAATAGCTTCGCGCGCGGGACATTTAGAACGAGGATGTTTTGTCCGACCACAGAAATAGCAACTTTGAGTAGACAGTGCTGAAAAATTAACCTCCTTATCGCAAGCATCAGATCGTGGTGATAACTTAGATACACTTTCAGAATGATTCGAAGCAGTTGAGCATGAAAACGACTGATTGTTTCCATATGATTGTGACTGCTTGTGTGCCAGTTCAAGCGATCTTGCGAGTTGATGTGTTTCGTCCAAGGAAAGATCGTTATGAGCCAAGAGTTTTTCGCGGATAGAGTGGGACAAAATCCCGTTTATTATGGCGTCACGAACACATTCATTGTGATATTCAGCCGCAGTGGCTGCTTTGAATTCGCAGTCTTTAGCTAAAGACTTTAGCTTTTGAACAAACTGGCCAACGTCTTGTCCATTTTCTTGTTTACATGTTTGCAAGAGGTATCGTGCATAGATAATATTACTGGGACGAACATATATTTGGCGTAGGGTATTGACTGCAGAGTGATAATCCTTGCAGTCCGCGACATAGTCATAAACCAATGGATCCAAAAAATGTATGAGAGTTTCCAACTTATCGAGCTTGTCAGAATCCACTGAATTGAGGTACGCGTTAAAAGTCCGGAACCAGTGATTCCAGCGTTTAGTGGCGTCTGGAGAGTTTGGATCAGCATCGAAAAATCTTGGACGCAGAGTTGATTCCATTGTATTCTTAGAATAGTAAATTGTAACGTTCTTAATACGATCCGAATTACGTAGAAAAGGAAGACGGGTTTGAGTGGAGTAAGCAACGCTTTAGTATTCTAAGAATGAGCGTACAATAGCTGAAATGCAAACAAAATGTGTTAGTCAACGGTATATAGAAAGTATACAACAAACAATCATGACATTAGTGGTGTGTAAGTGCTGGGGATTTGAGCAACACATTACTTTAACTATCGGTTTCTCTTTCGAAAAATCACACCGCTGGATCTCTGCCGAGTTCCTTACGTGATTCGACCAGCGCCACACCATACCGAGTGGTTTAGAGTACGAAGATGATCAAAAGTGTCTTTGACTCTTAATCAAAGAGAGTCTGTGGCGCCACCCGTCGTTTTAAGGAAAAGAACGCGCTTAGGAGTTTGAAAGAACATCAGCCATGGCTAGCTTGCGAAAGCACTATCGTATCTGTGGCCCTAAGTCACAAGGTCTTAGTGAAACCGCCGGCAAAGTTGATGGTTCGCGCATAACGAACCTTCACAGGTGTTTGGAAAGATGAAGAGAATTTCTCAGACAGCAGTTTAATCAGCACCCGCGTTCAGACCTCCGATCTCCTCCCAATCTCCTTGGCAATGGTCAGTGTTACTACTCCGACTTAGTTTCGAAGGAATACGGAGAGAGATCCAATCTATAATGCGGCACAAGGCGCCGTGCCACGAAGGAGGCGAGAGAGTCGTAGCAGAATTGCTCGAACTGTTCTAACAGGAGGGTATCTACCTCCTGGGGAGAATTCCTGATAATTCCAATCCATGAAAAAGGAGCACGGAACGAATGTTGCAACGATCGCTGAATATCAGTGGTAGCTAAGCTACAGATTGCCATCCTTCTTCTCAGACTTACCCCGATTCGGGAGGACACTTCTCGCGAAGAGCAAGCTGGTTTTCAGTCAGGTCATGGCTGCGTAGACCTTATTTTGGTTTCGCGTTAGTGGTTAGAACACCAGCGATCGACTATAGTGGTTTTTGTGCATATTCGAGCCCCCTTTGACTCCGTCCTATGACTGGCAATATATATGCGTATATATGCATGGATGTGCAATCGTTCAGTACATCTGTGCTGTGCGGCTAACACCATGGTAAATTCATTTGCCAGTGCTGGAGAGCTGCACGTAGAAACCCCCTGGAGTTTCACTGCAATTTCCGCTTTCTGATATCTGTCTAGGCCTGGGCAACCTGACAGTATCTTATCCCACGTGCAGTCTCTGACTGTGTGGCACTTTGCCTAGATCA
>JACCGJ010001042.1:13850-26509 GCA_013407085.1 Atriophallophorus winterbourni
TACCACCCTTCCCCATCTTTTAGGATTTTACTGTTTCATGGTTGTGACAGTTAAGCATTCGGTACATGCTGTCTGTGATGATATTGTCCGCTTCAGCTGCTGGGATCCATGGTTTACGAAAATGGGAAATTTCATCTATCCGCAACATTTTGCACTTTCTGAATTTGAATGAAAGCTTGTCCCTCTCAGACCAACTACGCAACATACTCAAATCGATTTGTAAACGTAAACAGTCCACGATTGACTTGATTCGCATCCAAAGTTTAACATCATCCACAAACGAACCATCTCGGCTGTGACGAGTTTCGGAATGTCACTGATGTACACCAAAAAGAGATCCTGGCCAAGTACCGAACCGTGTAGGACACCGCTAGTGACTTCAACGTCCCTATATATCACACAATCGATACGTACAGCTGCCTTGCAATCAAAAAGGTAAATATGCACCCATTAATACCAATTTCCTGCAGCTTGCTCAGGAGTATAGAATGGCCCACGTGATCAAATAACACGCATGTACGCAACCACCCTCATCCACTGCCTGCGTCCGTTGTCTCCAGTACGTTAGTCACGCAAGAACGAGGCTTCCTGGTCTGGTGATCTCATGTGTTGCGGAATACATTGAGCATACGACGCGTAAACTGCAAAAGACAATGTCTCAGCAATAGAGGAGAATATACGTAGCTCAGGATGGGGATGTTGTTCAGACGGTGTTCACCGAGCTTGTGTCGTTGTTGTTGCACGTTTCGTCATCAAGCTAGATGACATCATCAGCAGAACTTCTTTCGAAGACAATGTCTGACAGTATTCAAATTGGTGGAACAAGATGAACATTTGGACCCCAACCCGTATGGTTGACACGGGTCACTGATTGAACCCCGAGGATGCGTTCTTTGTTGATGATACACTTCCCACGTATCTAGAAGAATGGAGCATTTTGAAGACATCAAAGGAATCAGTTTAAGCAAGGCCATGTGACATTGATTTACATGTAATATTCGATATTGATCAGATCCGTAAACGAAGATCATCGGCTCTAACCGTACTTTACTACTGTTGTGCTACTATCGCCTCCTAGAGGATGAGTCGGCTTCGTTGATGTCACGGATTGCAGCCACCGAGATCCGAGATCCGTGCAGATTTTAAGCCAGGTCCGGTCCCACGTGCGCCATCCGTATACCGATCGTAGACCAAGCAGCTCCACATCCGATCTCACGGTGGCGAGCCGAGTCTTCACTTGTCCTCCGCGACGACAACGCCATTCTGCGCAGGGTGTCGGCGATAGTGTCATCCTGGTTAGTTCAGCGTCCGAGCGTGTCAGGGTGTGTACCTGGTCTGTTTAAAATTGATATTCGCGGTCGATATATCAGGTGGGAACTCATACTAAAACTGCTCATTTTACCTGATGAGAGCAAACAGTCTGAAACCAGCAGTGGTGGGAACAGCAAAACATCTCTACAGCAAGAGTGCAACTACGGAGTATGTGCAGAAACTCTAGAAAACGGGCTCAGAATGGCAATCACCGACGTCTTCAACACAGCAAGCACTTGTTCAAGTTGTTCACTAAACTGAAATCGATAATAAATATGTTAAGAGGTACTGTTAAACAGTTCGTAAAACGAACCGCGGCGTTCAAACACAGAATCACAGTGATTTCTGGTCATCATCATCATCATCATCATCAGACAAAGTGCCAAGCAATATGAAGCAGGAAAAGCAGATAAGCAAGCGCGTTAAAAAAGGGAAAGGAGGCAAGCGGAGTATGCAAATGCGCAAAAGCAGCTTGTTTT
This sequence comes from Atriophallophorus winterbourni, assembly GCA_013407085.1. Taxonomy (NCBI): domain Eukaryota; kingdom Metazoa; phylum Platyhelminthes; class Trematoda; order Plagiorchiida; family Microphallidae; genus Atriophallophorus; species Atriophallophorus winterbourni. The sequence goes on from JACCGJ010001042.1 coordinate 15,641, forward strand.
GTAGTTTCACTGCATGCGATTTTGTGGTTTTCTATATAAAATAATACCGGAAAAAATTATGACATAATAAAATACACTGCCGCCACTGAGTTCGGTTTGCAGCCATATCTCGTAAGGTTTCCGGCCAACTATTAGATGGATCTTTTGGACCCCACCCAGGCAAACGAATACGCCCAACTGAGCCTAGCGCAACGATGAGTTTCTTCATCTCAACGCGCCACGTCATGGACTGGCCACCCGATATTTTCTCCCAGCTTCTGCCAGGCTCTGTGAATAAGACGCCGTACGGTAAATGGTGAGGTGGCATTCTCAAAACATGTCCCAACCATCGCAAGCGAGCAAGCATCAGCATTTCTCTCAGTCCGTGGCCATCTGGTCCTAACACCCGCTTGCAGACATCTATATTTGTAACACGATGCTGCCACCGAATGCGAGCAATCTTACGCAGGCAACGTGTGTCAAGCGTTCAAGGGGGTTAGAAACAACCAAAGTATCATGTTGCTCACATCCCACGCACTTACACGCCACGACCGGTTTCTTGTTGTTTGCCGTCATCAGGTGAAGACAGAATTAGAACACCGTGAATACTTGTACAAGCCGTCTAAAACTGACTTCAAAGTTTAACTTTGTTCACCATCTCTCCAGTGTCAAGGCTCATTGAACCTTATCTTGCTGTCTCCACCAGATTACGGTATAGAACAGGTTGTGGTAACACTGAGCATAAAAGTATTTACGCGTGAAATTCCTAGCTTGGAGATAGTCAGGGATGAGACATCAATCTACACAAGCTTAGACCAACGTAAAACAAGCTTCTGGCCTGCACGAGTGGCTCCCCGAGCCCGGCGGAACTGCTTCTACCAACAGGAGAAGGGGCGAGGGCGAGTGACTGGCGCCTGAAAACCAGTTTGCTTCGGGCAGATGTAGCTCGTTAGCCTGGGAAGGCATTTCATCTAAGGGAAGGAAAACCCTGATTTTCAACCTCCGCTGCCTTGCGGGATACCCGATCGCGGGAAAGGCTTCGGGAGAAAACCCTAAGGAAAAATCTGCAGCGGTTAGTTGGTGCACACCACCCCTTTCTGTCAACTCCCTGCTGCCTTGCAGGTCGCACTTGGTTGTGCAAAGGCTAGAGAAGCTGTTTCGAAAAAACGCCGAGTGGTGCTGGGGACGCCGCTTTGTACCCAAACTCCCAAGACCCTTCATTGAAGCCGACTCATCCTCCAGGAGGAGATAGTCGCACAAAGTAAGTAAAACAAGCGCAGCGCTGAAAAAAAGCGTGTTCGTACACGCAAGTCACAATCGATGGCAATCAAATTAATACAGGCGTAAACAATGAACTGACTAGGCATGCAATGTCAGCGTCAGACTATCCTGGATCCCTCAGGCTAATACATTAACACGACAATAAACCGACTATCTGCTCCTGGCAAGATGAGTCGGCTTCAATGAAGAGTCTTGGGAATTTGGGTACAAAGCGGCATCCTCAGCACCACTCGGCGTTTGTTCGAGTCAGCTTCTCTAGCCTTTGCACAACCAAGTGTGACCTGCAACGCAGCATCGAGTTGTCGGAAAGAGGTGGTGTGCACCAACTAACCGTCTACGAGACCCTTCTCCGGATTTTTCCTCAGGGTTTTCTCCCGAAGACTTTCACGCGATTGGGTATCCCGCAAGGCAGCGGAGGGTTTTCGTTCCCTTAGATGGAATGCCCTCCCAGGCTAACGAGTTCCATCTACCCGAGGCAAACTCGTTTTCAGGCACTAGTCGCTCACCCCTTCTCCTGTTGGTAGAAGCAGTTCCGCCGGGTTCGGGGAGCCACTCGTGCAGGCCAGAAGCTGGACTTGGTTGTCAGAGGCTATTTGAGACGCACGCCACGTGGGAGCATTTTATAGATAGTGGGAGCTTATCCCCACTGCCACCCCCGGCAATGACAACCTTTGGAAACGTGTATCTCTATCATCATGTACATCATCACACCGGTATCAAGTACCACGTTCTGCATAATGTCATACAACCATGACACGTCAAGACCTACAAAGTTACTGAACCTGTAGAAGATTAGGCAAGACAAACAAGAATGAAGTGTCCACGCCTTGAATCAAACATGCCTTCCGCATCTGGGAAACTCCACGATGGTCCAGTCTTAATCGCCGGTGAATAATGCACTTCTGTTGCACTTGAATAGGTAACCAAGAGCTGAACAGACAGAGGTTCTTGCAAACAGGTCTACTTGATACAACGTGAATGCTCGTTGCAATGATCAACCCCACAATGAAGACATAGAAAGCACGATGAAATCCAAGCGAGAGAGACAGTGAAACATTATATTTGTTATAACAAAAATGAAATAAAAGGAAGGCGAACCAACATAATTAAATGTTCCATAGTGGTCAAGAGTCCAGGGGGTCACATTGGGAGCTCGAGGGTGGGCCACGATAAAGCGTAACTTTTTCTTCAAGTGATCTCCATTTCATGGGAAACAAATTTCCCCACCTAGTCCTCAGGAATCGAAACGCTGTAAGGAAGAGAGATAGAAAACATGGTACAAAACAACCGTTCCACACCGAGTGGCGTGGCATTGACGGTTTACTGGGACACTTAATCGCAGACACTTAATCACCGAAGACATTACTACAAAGTCACTTCATCCCCAGTGGGTTTATACACTTGTGAAGAATGCAGAATACGTTTCAAATTAATTATGGCAGGAAGATATGCAATTGATTTTCAGGACGTCAATCTTTCCGTAGTTGAGTATCGCTGAATTACTCGAGATGTCCTGGCGCATATCTCAGCATACTTCTTACTCTGTTTGATATGAACCCCGTATCTGTCTAGGCCTGGGCAACCTGACAGTATCGTAGCCCACATGCAGTCTCTGACTGTACGGCACTTTGCCTGGATCAGGCTTGTGCTTTCATACCAAGCTAAGTCCCATGAGCGATGCAATGCAGCGCCGGTAGCCGTTTGGGATATTTTTACAACATTCCAATAACATCAGGATGGTTCGTTTTTGTTTGAAGGCAGATTTTTATTAATACGTAATTTGTGACGTTCGAAATGCAGGACGGAAACACAATAACCGCGAAACCGGTCGTATGCTTCCGTCTTGCTTTTCGAACGTCATGTAATATAGATGTTGTGCTTCCGGTTACCTTGTAAACGAGGAATCTTAGCTAATTAAAACCCAATTGATGGTAAAATAACGATACATTTGCACCCGAATAGCGTAGATCAATTGCAACAGAGTGAGCACTCATTTGTTACACATGTCGATCAATAATGATTGTAAAGATTAATCAATGTCCAACCCGATCAGTAAGTTGTACTACTTTTCTCTCGTTATGAGTAGTGTCCAGTTTCCGACCAATCTAGGAGCCTTACAAGACTGGTCAGTTAGAAATGAACTACTTTTCAATGTCAGAAAATGCTAGGTATTGGCTGTTGGAAGACATTTCGAGTTCTCTTACACCCTTGGTTCCGATATTCTTGAATGGACTGTCAAGGAGAAGGACTTCCGTGTGTTGGTGAGCAGCATTTTAAGCCGTTACATAACGCCACAGATGTCTATGAAAAGACGTCACGAGTATTGCTACTGCTGAAACGCGTGTTCGGGAGTTTCACTAAGCAAACCGTTCATCGAATAATTAATACGTACTTGAGGCCAACCATGGAGTATCCGGTTCAGGCTTGGCCACCTTGGCTACAGAAGGACATCAGCCTCTTGCAGAGAATATATAATCGGACCACCAAGCTCGTACGCGGTTTGGAGCACAAACAATACGAAGATCGTATTGCAAGTCTCAATCTATTCGACTTTCGCTACCGCCGTCCTAGAGGTGATTTGATACTTATGTTCAATATACTGCATACCCTCAACCACCCGCTGAATAAACTATTCACACGACTACGACCCAGAACCAGCCGGAGTCACGACTACACAGTACTTGTTCCCGATTTGAGACTAAACTGTCAAAGGTATTTTTATTCTGTACGTGTATGCTTTACCCGGAACTCCCTACCTTGTAATGTTGCACATTCACCCAACCTGGATATATTCAAATCGAATTTGGACAATTTCATGTCGACCAATCCAAACATTGAACCTATATAGTTTACACCATAAAAGCTTTGAACTTTGAAAACAGCTTCTGTCCTATGGATTTTTTACCTCATTCCGGAACTGCTCAGTAAGCAAAAAATCCCGTTTTTATTACCTATTTTATTCGTAATTCCCATATTATTCTGTGGTTTTTGTTAAGCTATGTGCTTTTTAGACCATTAAAATTGAATTGAAGAGCCTCATATTAATGTATGAAAGCATAAGCCTGATCTAGGCAAAGTGCCACACAGTCAGAGACTGCACGTGGGATAAGATACTGTCAGGTTGCCCAGGCCTAGACAGATATCAGAAAGCGGAAATTGCAGTGAAACTCCAGGGGGTTTCTACGTGCAGCTCTCCAGCACTGGCAAATGAATTTACCATGGTGTTAGCCGCACAGCACAGATGTACTGAACGATTGCACATCCATGCATATATACGCATATATATTGCCAGTCATAGGACGGAGTCAAAGGGGGCTCGAATATGCACAAAAACCACTATAGTCGATCGCTGGTGTTCTAACCACTAACGCGAAACCAAAATAAGGTCTACGCAGCCATGACCTGACTGAAAACCAGCTTGCTCTTCGCGAGAAGTGTCCTCCCGAATCGGGGTAAGTCTGAGAAGAAGGATGGCAATCTGTAGCTTAGCTACCACTGATATTCAGCGATCGTTGCAACATTCGTTCCGTGCTCCTTTTTCATGGATTGGAATTATCAGGAATTCTCCCCAGGAGGTAGATACCCTCCTGTTAGAACAGTTCGAGCAATTCTGCTACGACTCTCTCGCCTCCTTCGTGGCACGGCGCCTTGTGCCGCATTATAGATTGGATCGCTCTCTCCGTATTCATTCGAAACTAAGTCGGAGTAGTAACACTGACCATTGCAAAGGAGATTGGGAGAAGATCGGAGGTCAGAACGCGGGTGCTGATTAAACTGCTGTCTGAGAAATTCTCCTCATCTTTCCAAACACCTGTGAAGGTTCGTTATGCGCGAACCATCAACTTTGCCGGCGGTTTCACTAAGACCTTGTGACTTAGGGCCACAGATACGATAGTGCTTTCGCAAGCTAGCCATGGCTGATGTTCTTTCAAACTCATAAGCGCGTTCTTTTCCTTAAAACTACGGGTGGCGCCACAGACTCTCTTTGATTAAGAGTCGAAGACACTTTTGATCATCTTCGTACTCTAAACCACTCGGTATGGTGTGGCGCTGGTCGAATCACGTAAGGAACTCAGCAGAGATGCAGCGGTGTGATTTTTCGAAAGAGAAACCGATAGTTAAAGTAATGTGTTGCTCAAATCGCCAGCACTTACACACCACTAATGTCATGATTGTTTGTTGTATACTTTCTATATACCGTTGACTAACACATTTTGTTTGCATTTCAGCTATTGTACGCTCATTCTTAGAATAGTATAGCGTTGCTTACTCCACTCAAACCCGTCTTCCTTTTCTACTTAATTCGGATCGTATTAAGAACGTTACAATTTACTATTCTAAGAATACAATGGAATCAACTCTGCGTCCAAGATTTTTCGATGCTGATCCAAACTCTCCAGACGCCACTAAACGCTGGAATCACTGGTTCCGGACTTTTAACACGTACCTCAATTCAGTGGATTCTGACAAGCTCGATAAATTGGAAACTCTCATACATTTTTTGGATCCATTGGTTTATGACTATGTCGCGGACTGCAAGGATTATCACTCTGCAGTCAATACTCTACGCCAAATATATGTTCGTCCTAGTAATATTATCTATGCACGATACCTCTTGCAAACATGTAAACAAGAAAATGGACAAGACGTTGACCAGTTTGTTCAAAAGCTAAAGTCTTTAGCTAAAGACTGCGAATTCAAAGCAGTCACTGCGGCTGAATATCACAATGAATGTGTTCGTGACGCCATAATAAACGGGATTTTGTCCCATTCTATCCGCGAAAAACTCTTGGCTCATAACGATCTTTCCTTGGACGAAACACATCAACTCGCAAGATCGCTTGAACTGGCACACAAGCAGTCACAATCATATGGAAACAATCAGTCGTTTTCATGCTCAACTGCTCCGAATCATTCTGAAAGTGTATCTAAGTTATCACCACGATCTGATGCTTGCGATAAGGAGGTTAATTTTTCAGCACTGTCTACTCAAAGTTGCTATTTCTGTGGTCGGACAAAACATCCTCGTTCTAAATGTCCGGCGCGCGAAGCTATTTGTAATCTTTGCGGCAAACGGGGTCATTTTCAACGTGTATGTCGCTCAAGTAACACAGGCAAACATCATACTAATTATATTTCGAAGTCAGTTATATCATCTTTATCGGTTGCGGCCGTACCTGATTGTTTATCACGTACAATTACAACCGTCTCTGTAAACGAAACACCCCTTCGAGCTCTGATCGACACAGGAAGCTCTTGTCCGACCACAGAAATAGCAACTTTGAGCAGACAGTGCTTAAAAATTAACCTCCTTATCGCAAGCATCAGATCGTGGTGATAACTTAGATACACTTTCAGAATGATTCGGAGCAGTTGAGCATGAAAACGACTGATTGTTTCCATATGATTGTGACTGCTTGTGTGCCAGTTCAAGCGATTTTGCGAGTTGATGTGTTTCGTCCAAGGAAAGATCGTTATGAGTCAAGAGTTTTTCGTGGATAGAATGGGACAAAAACCCGTTTATTATGGCGTCACGAACACATTCATTGTGATATTCAGCTGCAGCGACTGCTTTGAATTCGCAGTCTTTAGCTAAAGACTTTAGCTTTTGAACAAACTGGTCAACATCTTGTCCGTTTTCTTGTTTACATGTTTGCAAGAGGTATCGTGCATAGATAATATTACTAGGACGAACATATATTTGACGTAGAGTATTGACTGCAGAGTGATAATCCTTGCAGTCCGCGACATAGTCATAAACCAATGGATCCAAAAAATGTATGAGAGTTTCCAATTTATCGAGCTTGTCAGAATCCACTGAATTGAGGTACGTGTTAAAAGTCCGGAACCAGCGATTCCAGCGTTTAGTGGCGTCTGGAGAGTTTGGATCAGCATCGAAAAATCTTGGACGCAGAGTTGATTCCATTGTATTCTTAGAATAGTAAATTGTAACGTTCTTTATACGATCCGAATTAAGTAGATAAGGAAGACGGGTTTGAGTGGAGTAAGCAACGCTTTACTATTCTAAGAATGAGCGTACAATAGCTGAAATGCAAACAAAATGTGTTAGTCAACGGTATATAGAAAGTATACAACAAACAATCATGAAAACTACAGATAATGTTCCACAAGCTGGCTGTTACTGCAGTCAGCGATAAAGCGTTTGTGTTTAGTAGGAGACGCTTTAGTTTGGGCTTCCCTCTAAATTGAAGGTTGACTATTGCGCACAGAATCTACACTGATACTCGAGTAAGATCTGCAGTTTTTGACATTACCACGCCGCACGTAGTTTAGGGCGCCAATTAGGCGAATGGGAGATTGATAACCGTACAATAGATAAACGAGGGTAACAAAAACTTACCATCATCATCACAAACGGCATTTTATGTATGTATGAAAGCGCCAGGCTGGTCCAGGCAAAGTGCCGCATAGTCAGGGAATGTACGTGGGCTGAGATGCTGTCAGGTTGCCCAAGCCAAAATAGAAACGGAAGTGAGACTCCAACATGCAGCTCACTACCGGTGACCAATCAATTTAGCATAAACCCGGTAACAATTATCAAGTGTTAACTATTGGGCAGATAGTAGCTCGTTTCGCCTGGGAGTGCATTCTCTAAGGGAAGGGAAACCCGATTTAACCTCCGCTGCCTTGTGGGATAACCCTATCGCGGGAAAGGCTTCGGGAAGAAAACCCTGAGGAAAAACCTGGAACATAGAGTCGTGGTAGACCACCTTCTTTCTGGAACGCTCCTCTGCCTTGCAGGTCGCACTTGGTTGTGCAAAGGCTAGAGAAGCTGAACTCGAAACAAACGGCCGAGTGGGTGTGCATGGGGACGCCGCTTTGTACCCCCAAAATTCCCAAGAATCTTCTTTGAAGCCGACTCATCTTCCAGGAGGAGATAGTCGCACAAAGTAAAGTAAAGTAAGTAAGTGCTTAACTGCCATACAGCCATGAGTGTTGGCCTCCTTCGGGCGATGTGGACCATGGATGTAATCGCATGTTTTTACATGCTGCACAGCATTCGAATGGGTAAACAGACCGATTCGGGAGGAACAATCTCTCCCACACCGATAAGCGGTACTCGGTCAACCGGCGTCAGTTGCACGTCGGCGGCGTGATTTGCGTTCAGCACCCAAGAACTGTATCTGATCCTCCCCAGCTTGCAAACAACGCTTTACACAGTGCCTCTAACGTGAGCAGTCAAGAGCAAGTTCTTACCAGCTCGCGGTGTCAATGTCAAGAGCGTTCATATCTCTTTTACAAACGTCTTTGTACCGCAAGTGCGGTCTGCCGAATGGTCGACTCAACCATGACATGGGAAAAATTCTAAAAAACGTGGTGAAGGGTGGGACCTAATAAGATACTGCACTTATTGAACACATTGGAATAAAATGTTCACAGCTCGAATCAAACACTCGCATTCAATCAAGTGTCGTGAACCAATAGAGCGACACCAGCGCAACAGCTGATTTAGAGCGTTCACTGTCGCACATCAGAGGTTAAAATGCAACGATAAATTGATTTTTTTTTAAATGACAGTGCGACTGTAGTTCATTCTTAACTGTCTAGGCCTGGGCAACCTGACAGTATCTTCGCCCACGTGCAGCCTATGACTGTGCGGCACTTTGCCTGGATCAGGCCTGTGCTCTCATACCACTCCATCAACCACGCCAGCAGCGGCTTGCGTGCCTCGATGATCCATTGAGCTATACTGGGTGATGTCTTCGTGGCATCTTCAGAGTTACTCATATCAGGTTGGTCAATGGTGAGAGGCCAGACAAACACAGTCTCCTTGTTCCTCGTGGACAGGAGAGGCGTATCAATCCGCAAGGATCACCGACTCGACTGGTTTGGGATGATGTCGGGAGTCCCTGCTTGGTCTTTACCTTGCGAAGGGCTTGTGAACTGTCTCTACAGTATCCGGCCCCGACAGGTGCGATCCTTAATCTCGCTCCGCTGCCTTGCGGGTTAGGCTTTCGGGCCAAAGGCTTGAGGTGGGAGCCCTCAAGATCAACTCCTCTACTTCGGCCTGGGCAACCGGGTAGTATCACGCCCACGCCCAAAAACCGGGTGGCACTTTTCATTTTTAAATGATTGTGTAAATATATATATATATATATATATATATATATATTTTATATAGTATATCTCTCATGCAAAGATCACGGGATATGATAAGGATGATGATTTTGCTGCTTATGCTGACGGCGATGATGATGAATGTGATACCGATTGATATGACTGTATCTAGCCATGGCAGCCTATGACTGTGCGGCACTTTGCCTGGATCACGTTTGTGCTCTCACACCATCGTTCCACTAAACAAACGCGCGCGATTATTCAAGACAACAAACGCATCGTACAATTTAACGACCGGACGAAAACAAAAAACACCACCACCACCGCTGCACTTACACCAAACAGTTCCAACGATTTCTCGTAGCGTTGCCGTTTCAAGCCGAATTGGAAAGTGAACGCAATGCGAGTCCGATTCGCTTCCACTTTGGCGGAATCGGGCCAAATCCCCTTGGCGTAGATCGAAATGGTCACCTTGCCTGGGAATTGGAACCAGTCGTATCGGCAATCCACCGCGGGAACCTCACAGTCGTTTTCATCGGTCTGTGGAATCGTGGAAAATGCGAAAAAGTCTCATTGGCGAGAGACGGGATTGAGTTCAATAAAAGTAGATCGTCCGCCGGTCTAGAGAATTTTACGATCATGGAACATTCAGGGGTGACGTGGAATGAAGAAAGTACGTCATCACGGTTACACGGATGTGCAATCGTGCAGTACAATGTGCTATGCGGCTAACACCGTGCTAAATTGATTTGCCAGAGGTAGTGAGCTGCATGCTGAAACAGGCTGGAGTCTCACTACCATTTCTATTTCCCCCCTCATATCTGTCTAGGCCTGGGCAACCTGACAGTATCTTAGCCCACGTGCAGTCTCTGACTGTGCGGCACTTTGCCTGGATCAGGCTTGTGCTTTCATACCAAAGAAACAGTGAAAGCTATGTAACCTGAAGAGGGATAAGAACAGACATACTGGGATGAAGGGCCTACAGCCGGAATGAAACACTCATTTAAGCAGGTTTTATGGGATCACTGGTGTCACTGCCTTGCACCAAGCTTACCTCGTCACTCTATTTGACAACATACAAGTCTAAGCAGCCATGCCGACAAGATACTCAATGCAAAACCGACAGTGAGCACGACTTTGGGACAGTTCCACAAGCTTAGCTAGCCACTGCATAAATGTGTCGCGGCAACCCCAGGCGGGAAAGCAGGCTGCGCCGACGATAGATTGCTTACCAATCAGAAACTTCAGTTGTCTATGTCATGTGACAGTTTGAGCATAATGCGATTTTTACGCCAACTACATATTAAGCAACGTCTGAATGACTTGGCATTAGCAGTCACACAATCATGAACAATGTAAGAGCATCTCAGCTCCTGTGCCTGTAACTTTATTCTCTGTTTCTCATATCCGTCTATGCCTGGGCAACCTGACAGTATGTTAGCCCACGTGCAGTCGCTGACTGTGCGGCACTTTGTCTGGATCAGGCTTATGTTTTCATACCATAAAATAAAATCACGAAAAGGTAAACAT
>JACCGJ010001043.1:5871-25470 GCA_013407085.1 Atriophallophorus winterbourni
ATTCAGTTTCAAACGAGCCATCTCGTTCACATCATGATTACTCCCGTTTTTAAACAATATTTCTCGAAATTTCTCAGTAACAACTGCATACTACCTTAAAAAACGACACCCTTCAATCATTCTTATCGCTGAACCTTCAACTTTACTGTCTTTACCAAATGACTGCAAACAATCAGAAACCGTTTGTGATTTGTAAGTTCAAAGATCCTCCCAAAAACTGATTATACTCATTGTTTCGGTTGGTGGACATAGATCCAAATTGTAGATCGGTCATTTGACATTGCCTGTAACAATTCGGTTAACAGTGAATTCCAATAATAACCTTGTTTACTAAGCTTTCCACTGTTTCAAATCTCACTAACCCTAATCATTATCTCTCTTTCCTTCTAATGACGCCAAACATTCAGAAACAAGTTGTGGAGTTGTGTGTGAGCATGCAATACTACATATCCATTATCGTTACAAAACTGCTGACTTTTTTCGTTTAACTTATGAATCACGTGAAGATTCAATTCAATTCAATTTTAATGATCTAAAAAGCATATAGCTTTACAAAAATCCACAGAATAATATGGGAACTACGAATTCTAATATAACAAGCAAAAATGGGATTTGGTTGCTTACTGAGCAGTTCAAGAATCAGGTAAAAATCCAAAGAGCAGAAATTGTTTTCGATTAATGGGATGACAAATGTAGATGCACGGTGTTAAGATGTATAGTTTTCTTCGATGCACGGGTTTAGGGTCCAAAAGGCATCAAGACTTCTCTTGAAAATCTGCTGATTTGGGGAGTTTACAACATAATCTGGTAGATTGTTCCAAACAAACTCGCACGGCAAAAATTTCGTCTATAGTTGAGTCGCGAGTGTGGCACGGTTAGAATAAATGCCATAAGCCCTTCCGTGTTGTATGGTTATGGAAGTATCAATTCCTCCCACAGCATTTGCAAAACATTTCAGCTTCTGCTGGTTTTGTCCCGATTCAGCAAGTGACATCATGAAGCTCTTTCTCTTCCCTCGTTCTAAGATATCGCTGAAAAATCGTCCAATCGGCTCACAAAAACTTTGGATTAATTAGATTATCATAGATCATATCATTGTGAATATTGTGTGGTGGAGGCCTAATCGCATCTAGTTCGTTATTCACATTTCATTCGAAGACTTTCGATACGAAACTAATCACATCACCCCAGCAATTTGCATCCACTAAGAAGAAGAATTAGCAGAATCAAATGGCGTTATACTTTTAGACAATTTTCGTCAATTTTTGGTTAGGCCCTAGTGGTGTTTTCTGACGACTGTGTTCTAGCGACGGCGTTGTCTTTTGACTCTTGACTAACAGAACAACGCTCATATTCCGAGTCTTATCTTTTCTAGAGTGACGGCGTTATGCAGTACAATCAAGTTCTAAAAAAGGAGAATTGGAATAGAGAAAGGGGTAGTATTGTAGTTCGCTGCCTGTTGATGTTATTGTCTTCGATATCCCGTTGTTAGTTGCTTTGCAAAGTGGTCGATGTCACTGGCCGGGCGGCGAAAGTCAATCAATCAATATACACGTGATGCTGATATACTGTTGAATTGCGTGTTAGCTAAAGATGGAGTAAATAGAAGTGTACATTAATAAATGTGTAAAGACACTGGTTTGTTTAAAAATTAATTTATTTTAATTACTTTCGCCGCCAAATCAGGTAAAAATGATAAAGAACACTCTACACTTATTCAGTGTGACTCTAATCACAATTTGAGCTCATCACCTAAGAACCCTGAAAGTCCAAGCAATTATTCCGCAAACGTCGTAATCACAACGCGGTGCTCAACCTGATTGGGTCGGCGGCCATTTTGATAAGATTTGTCGATCGATTTTGTCTCAACTGTTTCCATTCAAGTTCTCATCACTACGAGCTAGTTTGAAAATTGTATATCTCACAATTGCGGATGGGGTTTTCTATATGCTTCTGTTGTCTAAGCGATATTTGGAGAATATGTTGTTTTATATTTGTGACTACTCATCCGTGCCAAGCCCATCGAATTATTCACAAAGTTAATCACATCGGTCCATAATGGAAGCACTGGACTCGAGTTTCGCTCTTATTTGAGCTCATCAGCAGTGCATATCCTTCCGTTTCGGGGGTGGGATTCGAACCCCCGACCATCACCATTGTAGTCCCATGCTTTAACAACCTAGGCTACAGTCCACCATTTGACCGATCACAATTAAGCGTTTATGAACTGTTCTATAGACTGGCACATTTGAGTAGCTTTGTTTGCCCGACCAGTCCAGAAGGAGGCAGCAATATCTATTGTGGTCGCCCAACCGAGCAGATCTCCGTGTCAGGTCTTCTGTAGTCATTCGAACAGTCTTCATGCCAACATTCCGTAACCAAAAAGGTTACGCATCATCAACGCTGGTTTTTGTCCAATCCGTCGCAGAGTCTTACTTAGAACAAAAGGTCAGCTGTCCTTACTTGCTTGATATTTGAGGTGTTTTTTCATTAAAAAATTCGCTATCATTTTTCACCACAAGGTCATAATTACAATCATTTAATTCCAAGCTAATTACTTGACGTTTCTTCGTATTCAGGCTGGACACAATCGCCAAACTGCTGCACTCACATCCCATCAGCTCCACACAATTCAGCACCCCGTCGATACCGTTCAGGCTCACAGAAAATGCGAACCATCCTCCGTGGGACAAACCACCGAGTTGGACGGAAACAGCCATTCATCGAGTGCCAACGCTTTATGATAAATTTGGATTCAACAAGCATGCGGATCGTTCAATCACAAGCGGTGGTAGCTGGAGAAGGTTTCAGCGAACGGTGAGTATCTCATATTTGACATACTTATAAGTAGTTAAAACGTTTAAATTTAGGTGGCGAGTAGCATGGTATTTTCTTCAAAAAATGTTTTGAGATTTTTCTTCAGAAAATGATACTTTGATATCTATTTTATCCGGTACCATAATTTCTTTTGTCTAAAAATACTCATTTCTATGAAAATAAAGGGGTTTTTGAAGGTCTGTTTTGACAGATTTTTTTCTTAAGTCACCAGATGACCCCATAATACGCCGACATTTAACCCATGGTTACGGGCAGTTTCGCTAAGATTCAAGTTTCAAGATTCAAGATTCAAGAATTTATGGTCACAAAAAGCACAAAGCTCCCCAATTAGCATATCATAGTAAATATTCGTTCAGGAAATAGGTATTAAATAAACATGTAATGTCAAGTATAGTCAAGTTTAATACTTACAATGAGTCAATACGCAGGTGTCGTCAAATCGTTATGCAACAAATAAGTATCCAAATTTCGAATAAACGTTTCGATGCTGGGAGAGATGAAAAGAGTTTCGGGGAGGGAATTCCAAAGGAAACAGACATGCACAGAATAAAAATATCGGCGACAGATGATACGGGAGCGGGGAATTTTCAGTGTCGCTGAGTGGCTGCGTGTATGTCGTGACTCACGGTATTCGAATCAATGTTTTAAGGGATGATGTGTGGGTATTTAACATTTTTTATGTTAGTATCACATCTCTTCGAAGGCTTCTTTGAAGGGGAGTGGGGGGACTCAGTTTTGCAATCGTTCTCTCGTACGTTAGTTTCCGGAAACCTCTTACAATGGTATATTTTGTCACGCAATATTATATCCTTTTTTAAACACGGAGTCCAAGCTTGTGATGCATGCTCCATGGTTGGGATTATATAGGCTTTTATGATGGTGGGCAACGTTCCAGGCGAGAAGGTTCTGAAAATCCGTCGCACCATAACTAGAAGCTTGGAAGCACGCTATGTTGTATACCGATTGGAAGGTCAAGAAACAGGCTTGAGAGGAACATATATTTCACGTGGAAAAGTTTATTCACAAAGGAACACATGGTCGCGAAATGGAGAGCATTTTTCATGCGGAAACGCGTTCTCATTGGCCCACAGCTTCGGCTTCAAATTTCAAAATCATATTTCTCAAATGTTGAATTTCAGTCACCGTGTGCATTTTGCTTTCGCAAATGTTTGTAGTAAACGTTGAGATAAAAAGATAAAAATAAGCATGAATATGTAAAACTTGCCAAAAAGTGCAATAAAATTGTTCGGAACAGTGTATCTCTCAGTTTTTGATCTATGTTGGTCGTAAGTTGTTTTTCCTTACGCAAACCTTTACAAGAATATATTTCTCGCATGCACAACTACCCAAATACGGTTGACTTTTATTCTTTTGCATCTTATTGCAACCAATACACTCTATAAATCATGTAAAACACTTGCATTCATTCTAAACGTTTTTTCATTGCACACACTAAGATGAGCAAAATAAGTGTTTTTTCGAAAAAATATGTTTATAAAAATACTTACCAAATCTTTGTTTCACATGTAAATCACATAAAATTTTAAACAATAATACACCCTTATATAAACAAACAGCACACCAAATGTCGAATAATTCCATTGAATAATGTTTGAGATACAAAGTAATGTGTTGCTCACATCCCCATCCCTTACACACCACTACCGGTTTTAGGCTGTTTGCCATCGTCAGGTGGAGACAGTAAGATTAGATTTAGTGAGCCTTGAAACAGTGGATAAGTGGTAAACAAAGTTACGCTTGTATGCCACTGTTATATAGGGTTCGTACAACGAGCCACGATGTTCAAACACAGAATCATTAATGAAGTTTGCCCTTCTCTCACCAACACTTTTCTAGGGATGATTTTCATTTTTTCAATTTTTTTCAAATTTACGAGCTGGGAATTTTATTGAAAATAGATTTTGACTGTTTTATGTCACCATGTGCGAACTTGTTTCCCATCGCAATACAAAAATATAATACACCACAATTTTCCCCATTCCATCGATCCAGTCTAACTCATATCTGCCGGAATTGAGTCCCAAGGATCAATTACACGAGCGGATTGAGCAATACCGACGCTGGATGTCCCCGAAACAATGGAATCAATTTTTCACCGACGTATCATCTTCCGAAGAGAACGCACAATTCAACTTGGCGTTGTTCGAAGCCGCTGCAATCGGGGTTCGGCGAGCTGTGGCCGAATGTCGCCACCAATTTCGTCACGAACGGTGGAACTGCAGTCAGGTGGCCGATGACGAAGATACGCTGTTTGGTAACGTTCTACTGAAAGGTTTGTTTACCAAATATAAACTACTACATTTTAGTGAGTAGGCAAAATGGTTTTTTTATGCTAAGCAGTGAAACGGAAAACTTTTGTTAACAGATATTAAGGTTTTGGTTACCATACAGAAGCCTTTAATCCATTCAAGGTAAAATCCTGATATATTATCTCTAATCTAGATTTTGTATTGCAATAACAGGAAGTAGATTCTTTAATTTCCTTTTGAAATTTCACACTAAAAACTAAAAAAATGGCTAAGTTGTAAAATGACTTTTGCTGAAGATATCTTTATTATTTCGAACTTTGAAGCGCAGGTTTAATCATTCGTTGATAATTAAATTCTGCAGGCAGATAATCAGCATGAACAAGATTCAATTTTTTGTTAATCGCCAAGGTTGTCTACAACCAGTACCGTTTTTAACACAATCTTCTATTGGTATATTACTCCACGAATCTTTGATGATTTATTGCTGATAAATTCTTTTTAAATCATAAGAATCATAATGGAATTGTTGGAGATTGAATAATCTTGGTCCATGTGAACCTTAGTGTCTCAAACAAGATCGTGATGGTACAAATGATCATATTTGTAGCTGCGTATCTCAAGCCCTACTGTTTGACAGAAGTACCTCAAAAGCTCACACCGAAATCAATTCAAATATAAATATAATTAATTCAGATTGTACCAGTCTCACTGAATGTTTAGCATCTACTAAGCATTCGTCGTGTCTTGAACATATCGTGGATGAAAAGAGTGACTAATGCTGAAGTGCTTTCAAAAGCTGGTCTACAGAGCATGTTCACCCTATTACGTGAGAGCCGCCTGCGGTGGCTTGGTCATGTCTACAGAATGAAAAATGATCGTATTCCGGAAGATCTACTCTATGGTGTGTTGCAATCAGGAAGTCGCCCATTGGGCAGACCAAACTTGCGGTACAAAGACGTTTGAAAAAGAGATATGAAAAATCTTGGTAATGACCCCGCGAGCTGGGAAGAACTTGTTCTTGACCGCTCACATTAAAGACATTGTGCATATCGTCGTCTGCAGATATAGCTCTTGGCTGCTGAACGCAGAGCGTGAAACTGACGCCCTACTACCGAGTTCTGACAATCATTGCCATCGCTGCAGGAGAGATTGTTCCTCCCGAATCAGACTGTTTATTCATTACAAAAGCTGCAAAACATGAAATTCATGCGATTGTGTTGTCCATCCATGTTCGTCATCGACCGAAGGAGGCTAACAACAACTACAACAACCAGTTTCACTTTACCGTATCAAGGACGGAACATCTATCAAATGCAGAGCATTCTTTCGTACTGGTTTAAACACCTGCTCAAACTTGTTCAACAATATTGTCCGCTCTAGCTGATGCAATTTTGCACCAAAGAAAACGATAGGTCTTCACATGTTTCGCTTTATGTTCAGTGAACTTGATGTGTTCAACCTCATTGTAGGTCTCAAGTGTGGGCAAACCTATTTTTGATAATGTTTTAAAACTCTTAGAATTCGGTATTAAATCCGAACTGAACTATTTAAACCGTAAAAAGGGCACATTTTGCTATTGTCTGCTTGAATAAAGCCACGTAGTCGTCTTACAAGCCTAATAATTCCATACGTTCCTGCGTTTTTCTGGTGAATTTGTAGTAGGAAATGGTTAGCGTTTGCTTGAAAGTTGTCAACACAGAGAGCCATGTGTAAAAAATAAAACATCAACAGCATTTTCGGCCAGAGGACTGGAAACCGAAGATTTTTTCAAAGGACGTGTAATGATTTATGAGATAACTGACTTTCTATTCTGAATTGCTCTAATTTAGATGAATTGTGTCATCAAACCTGTTTCGCTGCTCATTAAGGAAAAGTTTCTGAATACGTTGGTACCAATTTTTAGTTCACTAGAAATTCCGACATCGCACGATTTGAATAAGTTCTCCTATTCGATTATAAATTGATCATAGGAATAAACCAATCGCATGCTCAACATCTCTTATTCATAAAACCATACAAATTCTCTTTTCGAAGGAATTCCACAAACAGCGTTTGTCTACTCCATCATCAACGCTGGTATTGTCCAATCCGTCGCAGAGGCTTGTTTAGGACAAATTGTCAACTGTCCTTGCAACAATCGCGGCAGGGAGTCCTCGGATGTCAGTTGGCAGTGGCAAGGATGTGATCACAATATTCATTACGGAAGGAAGTTCTCACGACACTTCCTGGACCCAATGGAACGAGGCTCTCATATACGATTTCGCATGAACCTGCACAATAACCGAGTCGGACGACAAGTGAGGTTATTTTATTAAAAGCTTACTACTTACAAGTTGTTAGTAGGCGGTCTATTGGTAATAATGTGAAATATAGTTTAGCCGTAAAACTATTCAATGCTTGCTACTTACTAATTGTTAGTAGTCTAAAATGAAACATTTGTTTTATAAAATTCCAGGTTGTGGCCAAGACAATGGAACGTTTTTGTCGTTGCCATGGGACAAGCGGTTCGTGCACCCTGCAAACGTGTTACAGAAGAACCGCTCGAATGCGAACAATTGGGGACATCTTGAAGAAAACATATGAAGATCGCGCCGTTCACATTACGCCCGGTAAACTTTACTTGATTCAATACTAAACTTTCTTGAAATTTTATAAAATAATGGTGTCTTTTCAGACTTCCAAACCGTGGCTAGAGCAACCAACAAGATACACTTATCATCACCATCATTTGAGTAAACCGGAACAGAAATATTTGCAGTGCTAGCCACAAATAAACGTTTCTCTGAAGACGTATTCATTTGCAGGTTGAAATGTAGCGTTATCTCGATCTATTTTTTTAAACTTCATCTATATGAATGGCCGTGGTTCAATACTGCAGTCGTGGACGCATTTTGCACAAATAGTCTAAGATTGATATTCCCTAACAAGATACATTCGAAAAATGGTATTCATCATTGGCACTCCGCCATTCCAGCTGCGTTTACTAGTAATTGAATTAACGCGACAGGCCCTCTACCTTGTTCAATTTTTTAACCTCCTTCGCTGCATGTCGACCATGGATGTACATTGCAAGCGCATGAAGTTTTCCAGCTCCACAGCGTTTCGAATGACTAAACAGTCCGATTCTGGAGTAACGAGCTCCGGCAGTACTCAGTGAAATGATAGTGGATGGAGTCTGGCGGATTCATTTGCAATCTGTCCCGAAGAGCATTATCGGCTCTTCTCTATCTTGCAGATGACGCTTTAAACGGTGTATCCAAAGTGAGAAGTCACAACTTGTAAGGTCAAGATCTCTCATATCTCTTCGCAAGCCTTTGTTTACTGCAAGTGCGGTAAAGTAGAGTAGATCTTCTGCCCTAATGCTCTTGTACTATGGCGACCAATTTCACACATTCAAACTTTCGATAATTTCTAGTCTGAAATCCACATCTTGAACATCACCATCACGCCTTTAATTCATGATTCTTTCAGATGTCGCCTTCTTGTATTTGTTTCAAATTATTTGTTTGTTCAAGTTCGTTGACTAAGGGAGTTAACTTGCTTGTTGATGAAAGGCGAATGAATAGATGTTTGGTTGAGCCAATGTTGCTTCCAATAGTATTACTTCGGATTCTCTGTGCATAATACATCTTGGTCGAGGCTTTACAAATCAATTATATTGCATGCAACCACATTTCATCCCAAACATTGAGACACATCTTGTAATATGTTTCTTATGTCAGGTCGTCACGAACAATAGGGCCAATGCTATTCGGCGAATAGATTGGCATGATTCATGGGAGATGATATGGTTTCACTCCATGTATTCAACTACTGTCGGTCACTTTGTAAAACTGGTTCTTTTGTGCGTTATTTGTTAGGTTTGAACCCTCAGGGGTCTGACTTGAAAGGTTTACGTTTTACCCCCACGACAGTTAAATCTCGCGTCTTAATCGATTGCCATTATGGTCAGTTCCATTATCAATGATTGAATTTTTCACTTAAGGCAACATACTAAACTTTATCAAAAGTGTGACAATGATTTGGAGCATTTGTCATGAAGAGCTCAGTCCATTTTAAAGGTTGCAGTTTATAAACATTTAAAATTCTCAGGGGCGTCGAACAAGGGTATGTTAATTCTTCAACTCTGTTCGGTACTTTATTTTGCTCTGCATCTGAAGCACGCATTTAGGACGAAAACAGAAGGCATTCACTAACGCATTGGAAGTGTTGGTAAGGTTTTCAACCTGAACCGGTTGAAAGCACAAACCAAGGTACGGGATGTGGTAATATGTGACCTGTGGTTTGCTGACAATGCAGTCTTTATTGCTCAGTCCCAAGTACACATTCAGTCACTAATGGACTGTATTACGTCGGCATGCGGTGATTTTGGGCTAACAATCAGCATGAACGAGACTTAAGTTCTTCATCAAGGGATTGTATCGCCACCAATCATCACTGTTGGAAATTGTCAGCTTGAACTAGCACATCATTTCACATACCTTGGTTCAACCCTTGCGGATAACCTCTCGTTAGACACGAAGATTGATAAGCAGATTTGCAGAGCAGCTGTCATTTTGTCCCGATTGAACTCTCGTGTTTGGGATAAACGTAAGTTGACTGTAAAGACAACGATGATGGTGTATAGCACGTGCGTACTAAATGCTTTACTGTACAGCAGTAAAACCTGGACCACTCATGCAAAACACGAAGGGAAGCTGAATTCTTGTCATTTACGAGGCAACCGTCGTATCTTGAACATATTGTGGATGGACAGAGTGACTAATGCTAAAGCGCTCTCAAAAGCTGGTCTACAGAGCATGTTCACCATACTAAGAAAGACCCGCCTGCGGTAGCTTGGTCATGTCTACAGAAAAGAAAATGGTCCTATTTCAAAAGATCTACTCTATAGTGAGTTGCAATTAGGAAATCGACCATTGGGCAGACCGCACTTGCGGTACAAAGACGTTTGCAAAAGCGATATGAAAGTACTTGACATTGACCCCGCAAGCTAGGAGAACTTGCTCTTGGCCGCTCACATTAGAGGCATTGTGTAAAGCGTCGCCTGCAAACTGTGGAGGAACAGATACAGCTCTTGGCTGCTGAACGCAAAAATGCCGCAAGCGTGCAACTGATGCAATACAACCGAGTTGTCGTTGCAAGCGCTGCGGGAGAGATTGTTCCTCCTTAATCGCAATGTTTAATCATTCCAAGAGCTGTAGATCATGAAAATTCATGCGATTGTGATGTACATCCATGCTCGACATCGATTATAAGAAAATAAAGTTATTTTCTGTAAGAAATAGCACAAAGATCCGAGAATATGGCAGCCATGGAATCACAAAAATAAACGGCATATACTGGTGTAATATCCGCAACAATCATAAAATAATCATCTGATTAATGACTCCAGTGGGAATTTTAATAACATATTTCTACCATTTTTACGAAATGAAATCACTTCGATTTACATTTTTATATTTTATTTAATTCTCTCAATTCTCCTTCCAGAATCATTGAAAATCGATAAGGCACCGTCGTCCAGACTACAATCGATCGCACAGAGGCGTCGACGAACCCCGAATATCGAACAAGTATTTCGATTAAAAACCCCGGACAATCGACTGTCGTGGACTCCTGAAAACGGGAACCAAGTTCCGTGGTATCAGGAAGCTGCGCTGCCATCCATCACTGGATTCCAAAATCTCTCGAAGCCATCGAAAGCCGAAATGGTATACTACGAAACGGTCCCACCAAGAATGTTCTGTGACGTGGATCCCAAATTACACATACCCGGTACAATTGGGCGGGAGTGTAATTCTACAGCCCGGGGACCTGAGAATTGCCGTCATTTGTGCTGTGAGCGTGGGTATCGAATTCATCATTACTACGTCATGGAACCGTGTCATTGTAAATTCATCTGGTGTTGCCGCGTCGAATGCCGTCAATGCATGGTGTGGAAAATCAGAGAAACTTGTTTATAAACTACAGCTTACTTATGAGTAGTTGAACTTTAAAGAATTTGTTTTCGCAAATGAATTGTATCTGCCCACAATTTCCTAACAGCCTTGATAAATGCTATACAATACGGGAGTTCGTTTTGAAGTTTGGATCACTATGTTATCGCTGAATATTTATGCTAGAATTCTCAACAGTGCTGCCGGGTTATTAGATGCATATGACTAATAGTTGACCAAAATACTAAGTTGAGAGTAATGCTGGATTTTAATTGAAACTAATTTTAAAAGTTTTAAAATTTACGAGAAAATATTGTGTCCCAATTTGAATCATTTTCAACGAAAATAATATTCTAAGTATTGAAGATTCAAGATGGAAGTAATTATGTGCTAAAAATTTTATAGCTGTACAATACCGTAGGATATTCGTACAAGGAAAAAATTGAGGTGTTTTGAAGATTCGTAGCTAGAAAATAGTTCTCGTATTTTCTCAGTATGATAAAAAAAATATTCGTTAGAATAAGTGCTGTCTGACATTACTCAATTCATTTATATAGACGGGATGTAGATTGGGATTACTGAGCATAAATATATCCTGTTTTTCAATAGAGGAGAATATGCGTAGCTCAGGACGAGGATGTTGTTCAGATGGTGTTCGCCAAGCATGAGTAGTTGTTGTTGGGCGTTTCGTCATCAAGCTAGATGACATCATCAGCAGAACTTCGTTCGAAGTGACTTGTAATTGGTATTCATTGGTTCACAGGTTGTAACCGATTGAAGCTGCTGGTTGATTGATGTCGTTGTTGAGTGCCACGCTTCTATGAATTCTGGCGCTCGTCGGTTGTTTTCTTTGGCTAAAATCCTCGCGTTGTCCGAATTGATCAAAATGTATTGGAATCATTGACCTTGGGTCGTGCCTTCGTACAGCTAAGCGGTGTTCGTGTATTCTTGTGCTTAGCTTGCGGCCGGATTGTCCGATGTATTTCTTCTCGCAATCTCTGCATATGACCTTTTAGACAATATTCGAGTGTTCTTATTTTACAACTTTGTCTTTTATATTGTTGAAGTGGTTGCGTAATGTTGACACGGGATTGTGCGCGACCTTTATTTCAAACGGCCGAAGGACCCGAGCTGCGATTTCTGATATATTCTTCAAATACGGAAGAACGCGTTTTTCCGCTGGATATGGTTGAATTTATTGCGTAGTATCCATTCTTCTGGAACACTTTGAACAGGTATTCTTCTTCTTGTCTTCTCAGTTCCGGCGTGCTGCAATGTGTTGCTGCTCTTTTGAATAGGGTTCTAACGCAGCTGCGTTTATGGCTGGTTGGATGATTGCTGTGGAAGTTCAAGATTTGATCCGTGTGCGTATTCTTTCTGTAGACACTAGTTTCAAAATTTTCTTCGCTTGAACGTCCAGGAAGGCCGGGCAGCCGTCAACTTCAGTTTCTGTGGTAAATTGGATTCCTCTGAATACACAGTTCAGTAGTCAATGCGATTCGTCCAGTTCGGTTCTTTCTATGATAAAAAATGTGTCGTCCACATAGCGGATCCATAACTTTGACCGTATTATTGGTAGGGCGATTCGTTCCTGACATTGCAGGATTGCTTCAACTTCTGATGATAAGGAGTTCAATAAGAAACAAACGCCAACCGAAAAGAAGAACCAACGACAGTTCCAGTGATAATGTGGTATATCCAATGCCACAGTGTGAATGCGTTTGGTATGGCCTGACCGGAGGTGAAATAGATGCCTCAGAGGATGAATTTTGAGTTTGGTATTTTATAGGTGATATGGTTGCATGCACTTATCTAAGGCGTTTGATCCCGTGGACTGTTTTATGTTCTTGAGCGAGCTACATGGAGCTGGTATTATTAAATACCATTTTTCTGGCTGAGCACGTACCTCTTTGAACGTGAGGTAACGTAGCGTATCGATGGCGTGTTGTCTTGGGACGTCGAATCCAAAATCCAAATAATTAGGTGGTTTACTCTATGAGACCAGCTCATTCATCGTTGAACCATTCATAAACTGTATTTGAACTCCATAGGTTTGTTCTTTGATTCCTTTTCGTCCATTTGTAAATTACAGGCTTCAAAACGAGTACCAATAGAAATCGGAAACGGATCACTGTACATGTGTGACCTGTACTAAAATCGATGATACTTCACGGAGTCATTTCCGCGCGAACTATTTCATTGACGTACAGAGTATCAATTATATTTAGGTCGATATGAACATAACATTTCTGAATTTTTTCTTCTATCCCCATCCATCCCTGCGTATACATGTGATTGAACAGCCTGGATGAGCATGCCTTCACTAACAGTTCCAACCAACATGAAAGCTGTTAGGATTACACCAGTCCCCAAGAAAAATGCAGGAAAATTTCATCCTATAGCATGCTTATCACAAGTTTTAAAATCAACAATTGCCAAGTTAATAATCGCCTGAAAAAGTACCAATCTAGAAAGAAGGGTATCAATTTGTTTACTGGAAGCAACGCTCTAACATTGATGCTGTTGTATGTCTGACTCACAGAATTTTGAAAGAACTTGACATTAAATCAATAGCCGTTAAAGTTTCTTCTCTTTTATTACATAAACGCATTCTGCTCTCTCAATCGTGAATAACTTACGGGCTTACTCAAAACACTAGCAGTACCGGACAAAACAAAATTTAATGGATATGTGTGATACCTTTACGATACGATCTCAATACGATCAAACCTACAGGCTACGCGACTGAGAAAGGGCTTCTTCAATGAGCGATTATTTCTGCCTCATTCTTTTCAGCATATCTACTCGGAACTCAGAAAATTTTATGGTGAAAAAACTAGTAAGCTTAACAACAACCATAGGATGACAAGGTATAGGGTATATATATATATATATATATATATATATATATAGCAGCGCTCTCCCAGTGGGCTTCAATCTTTACTTCAATATACGCAAATGACGTGCTTGGTTATTGGTTGTGCAGTACCACGAAACGACACGTCATATACGATCGCTGCTACGATAGATGAAATTAATACCTGGTCAGAAGTGAGAGGTCTAACTCTAAATCCCGAAAAATGTACTGAACTTGTGTCCACTAGTATTCGTGTTAAATGTCGTGAAGCAATTTACACTAATCTTACTTTGTTTAAAAATAAGTCGCCAGAGGGAAGTCGCTAGAGGGAATTATGACATGTATCGAGCGTCATCATATCTGAAAACCTTACTTTGACCCATTATCATAATCCTTCACTTATTAAAGTTCATTGGCTGTATTTTCATACGTTTCCTCTTCGTTCTCTTGGCTTTAAGACTGAGCTAATTTCTCACTTCATATTCTCTTGAATATTATTTCATAATATGTACTGCTCACCTGTTATTTTTCTCGCGCCTATTTCAAAAGAATTTATGTTTCTCCTACGTTGCATTAGGATCGTTTCCCAATCAATCTCTATTCTCTAGGAGAAAAAGATGGAAGAAAAATTGTTCCACTTGTGATCGACTCATGGATGCTATCCTCAATGACAAATCCCACCCGATGCATGAGGATCTCCTTGAGAGTCAAGCGTCTTCAAAGACTCGATCAAAACACATCATACTGCCTTCTAAAAGTTCTCCATATTGAAGCTCATTTATCTTCACGATGTCTTTGTCACACAGAACTGCTTATTGAACAATTACAATCAAATTTATCTTGTTGGACTGTTGACTACGTTTTCTGCGAGCATTTTTATTTTATGTGTAACTTTGTTTCGGTTCAAAATGATCATTCCTCCTGAATCGTTTAAAGCAATTTAATTATGAATGCTTTTGTTTCTGTTGGGCTCCATCGCTCTATGTCGACAATGGGTGCACATCACAATCGCTTGATTTGTTTTCGAGCTCCACAAATTTTAGAATGACTAAACGGTCCGATTCGAGTGGAACAATCGCTCATGAAGCGCTCGCAGCAATAGGAAGTACTTAACAAATTGGCGTCAGTTGCACACCGGTGGCGTGATCTGCGTTTACCAGCCAAGAGTTGTGTCACTTCCTTCCCTGTTTGAACGATACTACTTAAATAAGTAGCATATTACACAAAAAATTCATTTGCATGCTTTTCCGTCATTCACACCCCACGACCGGTTTCGTGCTGTTTGCACTCATCAGGTAGGGACAGTAAGATCAGGATCCACATTCGCTTGAAACAGTGGAAGAATGGTAAACAAGGAGCGCTTGTATGCCACTGTTGGTTAAGGCTGGTACGACCAACCTGTTCAAAGCATGTGTCCAAACACATGTTAAATGGGGTTAAACCCATAACCATGAAACAAAATATTCATTTGCATGCTTTACCGTCATTCACACCCCACGACCGGTTTCGTGCTGTTTGCACTCATCAGGTAGGGACAGTAAAATCAGGATCCGCATGAGCTTGAAACAGTGGAAGAATGGTAAACAAGGAGCGCTTGTATGCCACTGTTGGTTAAGGCTGGTACGACCTACCTGTTCAAAGCATGTGGCCAAACACATGTTAAATGGGGTTAAACCCATAACCATGAAACAAAATATTCATTTGAATGCAAGCATATTGTTCCTGGAGTCTCTCAATGTTGTCACCCCAAGCCAACCTGCCTAAAAAATACGCGGAAAAAATAAAATCCTTCTTGTAAGATGGAAAATAATGCACCGAAGCTGAGTTTCCCCATGAGGATCTAGCTGGTACTGTAGCGTGAACGCTATATGATTCTTCACTGAAGTATAATAAACAAATGGAGCAATGCTTTTTCAGCTTTCTAAATCAAAGGTTCTTTGCTTCTCTGCGGTTTCAATTAAATTATTTTTTATCTCCGAGTTCATTATCAGGAAGCGACAATGTTGATGTGACTGCACACATAAAGGAAGGGATGTTGCAGTCATACTTTCGAGAATTTCGGCTTCCATATTGTGAACAATTGTGGTGGTGCACTCTACAGGATTGCTAGTAGAAACCGGAAACCATTTTTATTTTGTCATATTTATTTGTGATTAATTCTGATAATTTAACTCGCATTCCTAGCAAGGCAAGGAATTTTGAATTCGAAGTATTTGATTACAAATTCCCATTTCTATGAAATGATCTTGCTTAGAGCAAATAATTACTTTTGTTGGTATCTCCTATCTAAACAATACGATTCATAGATTGGAGAAATCTGAAATAGATGTGATCACTATGACGCAAAAGAAAAATCTATTTAACTTCATGTGTTTTAGTTGCAGGTTTAGCTTGAAGATTTTGAAAGTTGCAACCTCAAGATGATACAGAAAGTGTCTGTGGCACGTTCTCAATTACCGTTTAAACAAACGAAAAATTAACCTCAAGATTTTTCAAATCAAAATGTTTCTTAGAACAAATTTTGTTTTGTTAACTTGGTTGATGTTCAGAACTACACGTGAGCATACAATTTATGAATTCACATCAACGAGAAATTCATTCATTGATTCAGCCCTCTCCGTGCCGAGTGGCACATGAGGCGAAGACAACTTCACGCCAGTGGTTCCGGTCTGTCGCTGCTTCCTTTGCCGTCTGCACCGTGAATCCTCGTGCATGTAGTTCACGTTCCAACGTTCTGCGCCAAGTTTCCTTGGGTCGTCCCCTTTTTCGTTTACCTTGCGGATGCCAGTGCATGGCTACCTTCGTATGCGAACTGGGATCCATCCTGTAGACATGACCGAACCACGGATCTGTTCTCATCGTTTCCGTAGCAATGTAGGTTTTACGGGATAGGGTTGCTAGCCCTAAGCCCAACCCTCCCCCTTTCTCAGACGGGCTTGTGACCGTCCTTGGCGAGAAAGCTCGTCTTTTAACCGCCTTCTGATTATTGGCTTGGGGGTTAAAGTAATCGCACTTTTGCTCAGATAAACTTACTTCCAACTATTTGTTCGAACTTGAATTAAAGTCGAATATAAAAAGGTTTCTTCGCTAATGTTGGTACAAGTATCTATTTTGGCTTGGGAGCGTATGTCGTTTAATGGAGCGAGATCGATAACCATATGAACCTTGAAAACTTCGCATGAACGCAAGTTTGTAGGTCAAATTTTCTTCAAAGTTGTTGTTGTTGGCCTCCTTCGGCCGATGTTGATCATGGATGTACATTACAATGCCATGAATGTTCATGTTCTACAGCTTCTGGAATGACTAAACAGTCCGATTCAGGAGGAACAATCTCTTCCGCAGCGCTTGCAACGATAGTCAGAACTCGGTAGTAGGGCGTCAGTTGGACGCTCTGCGTTCAGCAGCCAAGAGCTCTATCTGCTCCTCCCCAGATTTCAGATGACGCTTTACACAATGTCTACAATGTGAGCGGTCAAGAGCAAGTTCTTCCCAATTCGCCGAGTCAATGTGAAGACCATTCATATTACATTCGCAGCCGTCTTTGTACCGCAAGTGCGGTCTGTCCAATGGTCGACCTCTTAATCGCAACCCACCATTGAGTCGATTTTTCTGAATACGACCATTTTCTATTCTGTAGACATGACTAATACACCGCAGGCAGCACTGTCGTAATAGGGTGTGGTTTTATTATTTGTACCACCGAATCGAGTAAAGTAAAGTTGAGTTAATCCGGTAAAAACGTTTAGCCCCAGATTTTGTTTCATCATTCGAAAAGAGCTCATGAAATGTGTTTGCGTTGGTTTTTGAGGAATCCGTTTTCTCAACGCATCGTCTGATAATATTGTTGACAAAATATCGAGCGACGCGAGTCTAACGTGAATCTCAAGTTCATAATTTGAAAACATCCTTAAAATTAGTGAATAGCTTTCAATATTCACCTCCTCGTTGCCAATAACGAACGTATGATCCATATGTCTAGATTCTCAATGACTGGTTTTAGCTATCCTTACTCTAGCTTGGTCAGGAAGAAACGTCAATAAACGTTCTTAGGGGTAAACTCACAGTAACTCCATCGATTTGGTAATAAATCTTGCGCTTGGATTGAAACTGTGTGTGTTCAATATACTTTGATTTCGAGTTGTTGATGGGACGAAGGCATAAAACAGTGAACATCCTGCGCTCAGCAGCCATGAGCTGTATCTGCTCCTCTCCAGATTGCAGACGACGCTTTACACAATGTATCCAATGTGAGCGGTCAAGAGCAAGTTCTTCCCAACTCGCCGGGTCAACACAAACATTTAGTGGAAGTCAGCGTTGCATCAGCGGTAAACAAAAACGACACAGCTGTAGTATTGTCTTTGTCTCAAAGACACATTTATCAGTCTGTCAATCATATGCATCGAACAACGAACCACGATATTGCAACACATTCACATAATGATCCATGGTAATTCAATGTAATTTAAGGTTTTTACCGGTCTAAAAAGCAACAAGCTTAACGACAATCATAGGATGGTAAAATTGAAATGTATGTGGATAAACAAGATAAGGAATTAGAATAAGCAGCATATAAGTTTCGGAACAAATAATTCAATAAAATGCGTCTAATTTCGTTTTAAAGTGATGCAACCTAGTGTACTAAGCAACGGTTGAGGGTAAACTGTTCCACTTAAAACAGACACGGACAGAGTAAAAATACCTTCTACAGTTCAGGCGGGAATGGGGTACGACCAGCACATATTCATGGGTCCGATAATTCCTCGTATCCCGTCGCGTGAATAAATCCTGTAAGGGATGGTTCGGGGTATGGAATGTTTTGTAAGTAAGATAAGGTCTCCTCTGATTCGTTGATAGGAAGTTGTCGAACAGATTCCGTTGAGCTACCGGTAGTGTGTGTAAAGTACCGGGGATGTGAGCAACACTTACTTGTTCATCCATGAGTCGCTTGGAGTGCTTGACCAGAATCACTTTCTTTACATGTATTTGAACATCGTGGTTCTTTGTAGAAAAATCCTCATAACAGTGGCATACATTTTAACTTGTTTTACCTTTAATCCCTGTTTCAATGCTCACTGAACCTGATCTTACTGTCTCCAGCTGATGAGGGCAAACAGCCAGAAACCGGTTGTGGTGGTGAGAGCGGGAGCGGAAACCCATGACATTTGGTTTCCGAATGCTGTTTCAACTAATTGCTTCTCAATCTGTCTGATACCTCTCAGAATTTTTTCATGTCATGGTTATCATCCCTAGCTACATGTTGTTGGGCACATATTGTTGAACGAGGTGTGATCAGACCACCTTATCCAACAGGGGCATACAAGCCAACTATTTTAAGCATCTGCTCATGTTCCAAGACTATGCAGATTCCTGATCCTACGTGATCTCGCGGTGACGTGCCAATAGCACCTGTCTTGGGGCGTGTATAATGGAAATCTATCAATATTGATTTCCCACACTCAACCCCCTTTGGTATTATGTGATATGGTAATATAATGTTGAGAAAAAGCCTCCTTGATGTGTTTTTCTTCAGTAACTTTTGCTTTTTTGTTTTTGTTTTTTCTGAGTACTACCCAGCTTCCATTGTTTCACGTATCTCCATTCAATTCTGTAATGATCTTATTAAAATCGGTAAAATCGGCAAGAATGGATTCGCCTTTCTTGGTGTGACTTTCTTGAACTATCAACGATTAAATATTGG
>JACCGJ010001045.1:0-23973 GCA_013407085.1 Atriophallophorus winterbourni
TATGAAAGCACAAGCCTGATCCAGACAAAGTGCCGCACGGTCATAGGCTGCACATGGACTAAGATAATGTCAGGTTACCCAGGCCAAGGCATATGAGATAATAGAAGTGGAAATGGTATTGATACTCCAGCCTGATTCAGCATGCAGCTCACTACCAGCGGCCAATCGATTTAGCACGGTGTTATCCGCCCAGTACAGAAGTACTGTTCGATTGCACGTCCGCGCAAGAGTGTAAAACGTGCTCTTTATGTCTTTAAATCCCGCCCAAGTATCATTCTTGATTTGACTATGACTTGACATTGTCATTTATTCCAGGCGATATTCGGTTATGACATCCGAAGTGTATTATGACTATCATGAACGTCAGTATACTGAATGCCGTTCACATAATGTTTCTCAATATATCTTTGTCAAAACGAGGTTTCGATTGAACAATTGAGAGTGAATTCATCGAACAAAGCTTTACAAGCCTCTTTAAGTTGTTAATGTAAATATTACAGTCAGATTATGTACAGAAAGCTGATTTAAATAGACTCCAATTCTAGTCACCCATAAAGAACTAACTGCCACATCCTAGACAGAATGAGGTTACGTTTAAGGAAATTTACGTTGCATAGTTGGATCCAGCGTTCATGTCAACGTTGTGGAAATTCAAATTTTAAGACGGTTGAATTTCGAAACACTACTGCATTAAAACTACGATCAATACGTGAAATGGTTCCTTCCCTTTCGTTCGCCTGATCTCAGTTGACGCTTTCTGTACATTGTTGCAACAACAGTCCAAAACCTTTCAGACTAAAACTTCCTCGTATAGTTGGTCGCTGTGGAAAAAGGACTCAACCATTTTCTATTTGTTTTTTAAGAAATCAATGTCGAGTATATACAAGATGCTGAAAAACTGTTCCACGCATTCATCAGGTAAATGGAGGTTATCGCTATCATCATAAACAAAGAATCAGTTTTCAAGGCAAACGATTCGGATGAAACAATTGCGTGATGAAAAACCAGCTTACGTGAATCATGATGAGTGTTTGATTGAGTCAATTTTGACTGTTATGTTTTTCGTGAACTTGCGTGATTTGCAGTATATTGGTGCTTAAAATTGAGCCGTCTTTGTCCATTGTTGGTGGGCGATTTAAGCCATCCGTCTTGAATCGGGTTCATGCGTTGATGCTCAGACGTTCAAAAGTTGTTTTAAAGTGATTGATGTGTCCTGCTCATTTCCAGTAAAATAACTGCTGTATTAAACTGCGTTCATATATATAAACTTTTACATCATTATACCTACATAGAAATTTAGAAAACATCGAGCCTGGTGACATCTGTCATAGAAAACTCGTGTGGTTTCAGTGTAGGTCATTTGGCGTTAAATGGACAAAATAGTTCAAGACACAAGTTTGCACGTTAATAGTGTTCACAACATGATGTCGTGGCTGGAAACGATATATACAAGTCTGAACGCAAAACGTTAGATGCACTTGTAGAGAATGCAGGTCGAGCATCAGTGTGGTCCGTAGTAACCATAACGTGATCAAGATTCGATGTAACGCTGATACATTTTGAAGATATTTCTCGTGTAAAAAGCACTAAAACTAACCTTGGCAAGTGTCTGTTTAACGGTTTTCGTACCTAATGAACAAGCATGAATGCTGATTAACAGAGAGGGTGTAGTAGCATTGTGTTAAATAAAAGCATTTTTCAGATTTTCTATTCTGCCAGAGACAATTGTGTTCGCGTTTAGGTAGACGAATGTGCCATTTCAGTAGTACACCTTCAGGTTTACCTCTTTGTGGTCTTCGAATATTCCAAAACCGATATGCGCACAATACTTAGGATGTGAAACTGAACAGTCAGATTGACTAGGATACTTTTTGAGACTAATGTGATGGTATGCGCTTGGCTAGGGCCAGTTTGCAAGCGGTTTATATTCGATTTTCCTATTATTCCTGAGTTTTAATTGGTTTTTGAAACGCTATAATCAATAAAAGCGAAAATTTTGAATGATTGTTTGTTGAAAAATTGTTTCAATTCATCAACCACCAACATTTTCGTCTGTGCTAATGTTGAATATCTAATAATATGAAAATAATTGTCAAATTCGTCTGGTATGTGACACTTTTGTTTTCAATCGGCTTCAATGTTTGATTGATACAATGTTGGTACTTCGAATGCAATTAGCACTGGACAATATGTAATGAGTTGTGCCTTGATGACATTTAAAGCCATTTAGAGTACTTCAAAGATGGAGGATCAAAAGAACATCGCGTTAGACGCACATATGTCGACGCTAACAACATCACGTTGACGAAACTGGGTGCTATTTCGCAAAAATCTTTTTAAAAAACCTGCACCACAAAAAACTCACGATTACTCTAATAAGAAAAAATGCTGTTTTAGTTATTTATATTTAAACCCTTAGTCTGTGTAATGTTTGGAGCATGCTAACCAGATTTGTAATTCGAAATGCATTAAAACAATTGTGGTATTTCTATTTCACTAGAAAGCAAAAGTCGTTATAATTTACTGAGTGTATATTGTTGACTATCATTCCCGGAGTATCGATGAAGATTTTAAATTTGTTTTTATTTCATCGATGCAAGTTAATTGAATCTGGAAACTACGCACTGAGACAAACGGAACTGACTGATTCAGTTGACAATTGCGTTTAACTCGACACTATCTCTTTTTCTAGTTTTATCTATGATATGAGCATAAATTTCACGTTGTTTTCCAAAGGCTCTAATACTTTGCCTCAACCAACATAGAAGTGAATTTATTTTCTTCTCGATTATACACTTATAAGAATATAAAGTACTTGGAGCAAACTAGAAGCTCAATTAGCGATTCAGTCACAAACTACTCTAAGCGATTTATAAGGAACAAATCAGGAGTTCCCACAGGAACACAAGACTTTGAGCTAAGTCTAAAACTCAACGATTAACCGTATTTACACGACCGGCTATTCTCTGTTCGCAGTCATCATCTTCCAATTAAATGTGTCATTTTAACTGAAATTCATGTATCATTAGTTCTTATATAATTGCTTGGCGACAGCATCGGCAAAACCCATCATCGTATGCAAATTGAGACACTGCACGGCAATTCCTTTAAATTATAATCTAGAAATCGAAATGTACTAGGTTTTACCCAAGCGGAACCCTTTATTATTAAACCAAGTCTCCTAGAGTTTATAATCGCAGGTTTATCAATGATCTTATCCAAATGATGGGTCTGAAGCCTTCTACTACCACAGTGCGAGTCCACCGTGTAGGAAGATGGAGGATGGGTAACCGCCCTCGGTCAATCTTGGTTGAAATCAAATACCAGCGGATCGGGGTGCATTGCTGACTAGGGCTAAGCATATCGACAAATCATCCCTTGATGAACTTCAGTTGAAGCCGGACAACCCTCCTTCTCTTATTAGGCAACACTTCCTATTCTAATAGGAGAAACAGCAGTAGGAACATTTTACATTCGTAAATCTGACGTAGCGTAAAACGCTATTCGGTCACAAACGATCATACCAAACAGCAATTCACCGCGAGTTTTTCTGTTCGGCCCATACGAAGTTAATTGGCTTAGCGCCGTTGATGATGAAAGCCGAGTAGGTTTTTCCTGTAGTTGCTCCTCTACGATGGATGCGGCCTCAATCGTTTGACAACGGTCCAATACATAAACGTAAGAAACTGCCGAACCTGATGCTTCAGCACCAAGTAGCAGACCGAAAAACGTGAATCTCTTCGGGTGCCTCGACCAAGGGTCATAAGCACGAATAACTAGCGCCTTCGAATGGTACGAAATTGTATGCAGAATAAGGAATGAGTCAGCTGAGTTACACGCAAGGGTTATAGCGCCTTCGGAGACATAACTGTCTCTCCATAATGATATGCGGATAAATATAAGCGAACAGTATCTCGTCATAAAATGCGATGGACCTGGCGACAGGAGAAGTGGTAGCGTAGCACTCCTCTTGGAGTATGATTTGCACAATACTGGCACAGGTATATTTCTAGCCAGTAAAAATGTCCTAGTTGTTACGAGTATCCTGACTTGCTACAAGTCAGCTATCGCAATTGCTTGTGTCTATGTCACACCCAGTACAGCCCAACATAAGACGCTCGGCGGTTTGCTTCACTCAGCTCCCAGCGTACTTATCTTGGAGAATTTCAACCTGTCAGATAAAAATGTGCCCGTCTTTACAGGTGTAATCGACGAGCAATCTGGAACTTTACGCGAATAGCTCCATAATCATGCGTTGCATCAGCATATGAGTGATCCTATGTGGTTTTGTTATGGATGCACTCTATCCACTCCTGACTTAGTATTATTGTCCGAGCTAGACACCGTTAGGTATTTTAAGTACTTATTACAGCTCGGAAAAGCTGTATTGCTTTTGCACAAACCTGTCTCTCGTCCTAAACGCAATTTCAGGCTTACGGACTGGAGTTTACTCCTAGAGAATTCGAAATATTTCTTTCAGTTATTACAAGATTTCAATGCAAGTGAAAACTGGGATATACTTTGTAAATTTCTTAAAGAGCTAAAACACAAGCAAACTGCGCTACAGTCCGTAAGAAGGCATCATGGGCCGCCCTGGTGGACACCTCAAGTCCTTTGGTCTACCTGTAAACGGGGTCGCTATGGCGGCAATATAAGCTATCCCTCACTTCTGGTTCCTGGGCCATCTAATAAAATTGCTCCAACGCTTGTGTTAAATTACAGCGTTTACTCAAAAAACATCTCGAGTTATCTTTAGTTCGGGATGCTAAATCCAATCCAAAAAGGTTTTATAATTACGCAGAGTCAACAAGTAAAACCTGATAAAAGCATTAGAGATTTAAAACTGGAGACAGAAAAAAGCTCCAAACGACATACATAGGGTGACTAACTTTTCAAGGTTTTTCAGTAGCGTACAACGACGGATAATTTTTTAAATGCCTCGTCTGGGCTGATTAGTCTGCCACCTAGTGGGCCTGTATTAGATGAGTTGTCATCAAATGAGGCTGAGTTGTTTTACGCACTTAAACATGTTCGCGTCAACAAAGCTGAGGCACCAGATGGTATCCATTCAATTACGCTTAAGAATCTTTCCTCGGTGTTTACCGGAACGTTGTGCAAGCTCTTCAATTATTTCTTTCACCTGGGAGTGGTTCTTAGTTAGTAAAATGAGCAATAGTCGTGCCAATACAAAAGGGAAGTTGTTGGTCAACTCTTGGTAACTGTAGACCCGTCAGCCTGATTCGCATCGTCTCGAAAGTATTAAAAAAACTATTGCGTAACAAATTCTGTCAGCATCTTTATCGGCATTCACTACTAAGTGCAACTTAACATGGATTAATAAAGGGTATATCCTGCATGTCTAACTTTCTTATTTTTCTCAGTACTGCCACTAAAATGCGGGACAAAGGAAAGCCAGTCGAAGCCCTGTACCTATATTTTAGCATAGCTTTCAATTCCTTGAGTCACGGCCTTTTATAAATTCTGCTAGCAGCAAAAAACAAGCAGGATAATCTATTCACTTGGCTAAAAGCATTCCTTGCAGGTAGTATATTCAGTTTCCTAGTAGGATCCACCTTGTCTAGTCAAATCAACGTGGTTAGTGGGGTCCCTCAAGGTTCGGTACTCGTTCCTCTTCTATTCCTGATTTTAATTGATAAATTTTCGTATGCCGTTAAGCGCATATGCTTGATTTTCGAGGATGACATGAATTTCATCGTAACAAAAGATGAAGGTATCTTGATGCACGACCTGCTATAAACCGGTCTTAACAGTGTAACCTTCCACTGAACCTTAATAAGAGCCAACTCTTGTCAGCACTGGATGGAGATATTTCAGTCTTGGTGTCTGAAAATTCACTCAGTGTAACGCCACTTAGTGTGTTTAGGATTTAAAAGTACTGGTCAGGGCTGACTTTTGTAGTGGATAAATGCAAAATATAGCAGGAAAATGTTATAGTAAAAACAGCGAAAGGAACGAACTCAAGATAAGTGAAAATTCAATGTCTAATGCAAATATCCACACACAAAAATATTCCAGCTCCAAACTCCGGTGCGTCACGTTAATCGGCAATTATAATTGGCGAAGCTGAAAAATGTTGCGACACGTCAATTTTGCTGTTAACCGTCGTTATTCGCAAAAACGGAAACGCACCACGGAAACCAAGCAGAAGAGGAACGCGCGCGGAAAAAGTCTATTATCAAAAAATCGTTGATTAAAACAAACATCGATGAAAATGGAAATACAATGGTAAAGAAAGTAAAATTACAAGCTGCTACACTTCCAAGGGCGAACCAATGTGCCGCTGCAGTTTAGCGTGCACGCAAAGTAACGTTTTGGCCGAAATCGATGCTGTTGAGCATAAGAATAGATGAATTTGCGCCAATATACAAAGCAGTAGTCCGTCCGCATCTTGAATATCATGGTCATGCGTGGTCGCTTCACTACAAGAAGGACATACTACGGCTAGAAAGTAAACAGCGTCTTGCAACTCGCATGATTGATGGTCAGCGACGGAAACCGTACGGTGCAAGCCTAAATTCCTTCCATCTTTTCTCTCTTAGAAGCCGTCGTTTAGCAGGTGACCTGATCGAAACCTTTAGAACCTTAAAGGGTTTAAGTGGCGTTTCAATAAACGAGTAATTTACCTCAAATCCTGAGCTGGTCAACCGGGGCCATTCAGTTAAAATTGCTAAGAAGCTATGTCGGATAGACACAAGGAAACATATTTTCAGCCTCAAGGTGGTAAACGTCTGAAACATTTTCTAGAAGAAATCATATTCTGCAGTTCCGTCTCGAGCTTTAACTTGGGTTAGGACCGCAACTGAGGTAATTCATTTCATAAAGGTCAACTTGGAATTCCGCTTCTACGAAAAGTAGATAATGCAGCAGCTACTACAAATAAGATCCAATGAAATCAATGCCTTGCTGCTCGCTCTGTGGACTCTAATCTTTTATGCTCCACACAGGTTATGGATAAGGCTAAAGCTGTGAAATAAAAAATATTTTTCAAATGGCAGTATAATCGGTGCGGAGGAATGACGCCAGAGTCATATCGGTTGCATCAGACGACATAATATTATTCACACAGCAAGATATGCCCTCATCATCAAATGTTACGCACGGAGGTAGTCAGAATAAATCCGTAGCTACACCTACTAAAACCGCTAAAGGGCTTGACAGGGGAGACATAGATGGTAACTCAACCTCGGCTGAGGACAAAGACCTACTATTTTCTAGCAGGTTAGCTGTCATTCGCTTCCTCGACTACAAACTGTTTAAAAATGGTATTAGTACGGATCATAAATTGAACGTGCATGATCTCGCCGTGTACTCGCTTCAACGCCGATTGCTCAATAGTCGTGAATAAATAAAACTTATGCAGTCTTGACGTCTAATTTTCTACCCAGTGATCCAGGCTATGCAATTTTGGCTAACGATTGAGTAAAATAGAGGCTCAGCTTCATGTACTGGAACAGGTGTCTACTACTGAGAATTCTGCTAAAGATCCAGTCTCAAGTTAGCCACATTTGGTTTCTCCGAAGCGATGCTGCATTATGGGTAATGCTCGCGAACCAACTGGACACCCAGCTGAGATACGTTAACATCAAGAGCTCGCGTTCGATCAATCCATATTTCCAAAGCTACTTATTTTATTGGAGAAATGAGTTACCATAAACTTTGCATTCCGCTTGGCCGTCAAATTACGATGGATGTACCACAATCACTGAAACTGATTTAGCTTCAAACGAGCACGTCCAGTTGGTACTAAGACGTGTACATCATCTTAAGGGATACCACGTAACTGTCTTTTGAGGAGAGAATTATAACGAAAAAAGCAATCAAAAATTATGAGCACGCAGGGAAGTCTAAAAAGCATATAACTTAA
The DNA here is from genome assembly GCA_013407085.1 of Atriophallophorus winterbourni. Taxonomy (NCBI): domain Eukaryota; kingdom Metazoa; phylum Platyhelminthes; class Trematoda; order Plagiorchiida; family Microphallidae; genus Atriophallophorus; species Atriophallophorus winterbourni. The sequence goes on from JACCGJ010001045.1 coordinate 7,886, forward strand.
CAAAAACCACAGAATATAATGGCAATTATGAATAACATTTGTAGTAAGATGGGATTTGTTTGCTTACTGAGCAGTTCAGGAATCAAGTGAAAATCCATAGGGCAGAAACAGTTTTCTTAAAGTTCAAAGTGTAAAACATATAGGTTAAATGTTTGGGTTGGTCGACAGAAAATTGTCCACATTTGATTTGAATATATCCAATTTGGGTGAATGTGCAACATTACAGGGTAAGGAGTTCCAGGTAAAGCATACACGTACAGAATAAAAATACCATCAACAGTTTAGTCTCGAGTCGGGAATAAGTACTGTATAGTCGTGACTCCGGCTGGTTCTGGGTGGTAGTCGCGTCAATAGTTTATTTATGGGATGGTTGATGGTATGCAGTATATTGCACATAAGAATCAAATCACCTTTAAGACGGCGGTAACGAGAGTCAAATAGATTGAGACTTGCAATACGATCTTCGTATTTTTGTGCTTCAAACCGCGTACGAGCTTGGTGGTCCGATAATATATTCTCTGCAAGAGGCTGATGTCCTTCTGTAGCCAGGGTGACCAAGCCTGAACCCCATACTCCATTGTTGGCCTCAAGTACGTATTAATTATTCGATGAACGGTTTGCTTCGTGAAACTCCCGAACACGCGTTTTAGCAGGAGCAGTACTCGTTACGTCTTTTCATAGAGAGCTGTGACGTTATGTGACGGTTTAAAAGTGCTGCTCACCCACACACCCAAATCCTTCTCCTTGTCAGTGCTTTCAAGAATATGGGAACCAGGGGTGTGAGAGAACTCGATATGTGTTAATGACGAAATTTTTGTGTAAAATTCCTTCTTATTTTCTGTTTGAACAATTGAATTCTTCCTAATTCTCAACAGTTTTATCTTACATTGTTTTTGTGTACACATTTTTCTTATCCACTTTTATACCCCGTTTTGTTTTACTGAAGTAATTTATATTGCTTGGCTGCCATTAAAATTCCACATATTTTTGCTCGTGGTATTTGGAGAAAACAGAGACGATTGTTCACCATTGTATTGGTAATTTTATTCCTTTGCATTTATCATTTGGCAGTCTATCTTGTCAGCATTGGCTGAATTTATTGTTGTCATTTGAAACCTTTGAGCATTTTTGGCTCACATCATTTGTACAATCCGGTACAGTTGAGGTTTTTCCATTGTTAATGTCTAATAATCTTGTTAATAAAACCGTAGAAAACTCGAATCATTGTTTTGAATTGTCGAACTAAGAATAGGGTGGACTACGCGTTTAACAGCGACTTTAGTCGTTACACCTTTCATTTTCTGACATTGAAAAGTAGTTCATTTCTAACTGATCAGTCTTGTAAGGCACCGAGGTCCAGCTGAAGGTGTCTGCAATCCTCAGTTGTGCGTACTTGTGTCCACAGCTTGATGTTATCCACAAATAACAAGATTTTGCAGCGAACAAGTTTAGATAAGTCGTTTACATAAATCAGGAAAAGAATTGGTCCAAGCACTGATCCCTGCGGCCTCTCACTCGTCACTGCAATAGGTCGTGACAAAGCAGCATCAACCCTTACTCGAATGACACGGTCGCGAGGATAATCCTCAAACCAGGCTAGGAATGAACACTTGATTCCACATAGCTCCATCGTTTTTGGTAACAGACTGTGGTTGACACGATCGAATGTTTTTGATATATCAAGATAACAAGCGTGTATGGTGATACTTTTGTCTGCAGCTTGTGTCCAGTCATCGAGGGCGAGCAGAAGCTTTGAAAGGCAAGAGTGTCTTTTTCTGAAGCTGTGTTGTTCGACCGCGAGCAAGCAATTGTCTTCCAGATGTTTTGTGACGCTGTTTGCTACGAGGCGCTATCACTTTAGAGATCACCGGTAGTAGTGTTACTGGTCGATAGTTTGATACTTCGGAACGGTTTCCTATTTTGTGGATGGGAAAAATGATGTCATTCTTCCAATTACAGGGAAAGAAACTTCGGGTTAAAGAGAAGTTAAACAAGTGGGTTGAAGGCGTACACAGAGCATAAGCACAATTTTTAAAAATCAGCGGGTAATTTCGTCAGCTCCGGGAAATTTTCTTGTGCTGAGATTTAGCAATGTGCGGAGGAAACTCTACAAGGTAATATTCAGTTGTTGTAGAACATTTTCGGGTGAAATGACGGGAGTTAAGGGACAAGTAACTGTGTTTCGTGGGCTAAAGACAGTGGAGAAGAAATAAGCTAGAATTTCGGCAGATTGCGATGCTGTGGTTGCTGTTCCATCACGTGTCTTTAGAGCGGCAACCCCTCGTTTCACCCTAGACCGGTTATTTATGATCTGGTAGAGAATTTTTAGGTTTGATTCCATTTTGTTGAAGAAATGTTTTTGATAATTCAGTTTGTCATCAATAACAAGTTTGTTCACCTTATTTCTGAGCAAACGGAATGTCTCCCAACTCTCAACAGTGCTATCATGTTAATGAGTCCGCCATGCAGCATTTCGCAAGGTCAACCATTTTCGTGTTCGGCTTCTCAGCTTAATTTTATATCCATTTTTCCACCTTTGAAACAAGATGAGAGTGCATTTCAACGGCAAATTCAAGTTCGTTTATCATCCACTTCCACTAATCCTGCACATTGTCGGACTTGAGACCCGGGTCTCTGGCGGTCTCAAGATAAGTTTTAAGTTGTGAAAAGTCAATTTTTCTAATCACCTTGTGGATGCCACTTGTTCCGATTGCCTGGCAAATATAATCAAACGTAATAACTAAGTGGTCACTGAGTCCTAACGGAGATTCGAAAGTGAGACTTCCAATCACGTGCTCCTCATTTGTTAGTATGAAGTCCAAGATAGACGGCGTATCAGTATCACGAAATCGGGTATTGTTGGAAATATGGTTGTAGAGTGGAATTTCTTTCAGCAAATGTTGATATAAAGCCTGAAATATGATATATACTGTCGAGTGGTACACAGAAGATTTTAAGAGGTATAAATCCGCGCAGATGCAACGAATATATGATCAAAATTGTCAAAGCAACGAAAAATACGTCTGCACAGTAGCTTTTATATACCAGTAGAGATAGGTGTCCATATATTGGATTTTGAAGTAGTGAGGAGAAGGCCACACATTCGTTGGAAGCCGCTGTCAATCCTACACCGGTTATTTTATATGTGAAAAGACTACAATTATTGCTTACGTTATTAAAATTGTATGTGGGCGAAAGATATATTTGTTGTTACGGAATCCTGGTTAACGATTGATATATTTGATTTTGAATGTGCACTACCACACTATGCGCTTTTCATAAGTGACGGGGTATGTTCGAAATCTGTCGGTGGCATTGCTGTATAATTTAATGAGCACCTGGTTGTGAAATTAATGAAATGGTTTCAACATGATGCTCGATATGCTGAAGGCATCTGGTGTAATGTGAAGTCCAGCTATGGGGCTGCAGCACTTGAAGTCATTTAACGCTCACCTGGCGAGTTTGTTCGTGCTTTATGTTCACAAATCAAACGGCGCGGTATTACTGGAGACTGTATCGTTCTTGGGTATCTGAATGCTCGCGATATCAACATGGCGGATTGGGTTTCGACGGGTGATCCACTCTTAAAAGAATCCCTAGATACGATTTTGGGACTGAATTAGGTCCACGATGTAAACGATTCCACAAGGATATGTGTCGGATAAGTTCCTACTATATTGGACTTTTTGATGACACCCGGATTTTTCAATGTTACGGATTAATCAATCGAGACAAATAATGGTTGCAACGATCACTGCTTTTTAAGGTTCGTATGGAATAGAGTTCGTCAAACGAGAATACGGACGGATGCCCGGGGAAACTAATAAAAATTAGAAACCGAGTCCAATTTCGTCTGCAGACACGATGGACTGGTCACTTTATCCATCCACGAATGTTGATACTTGTAGGTTGAATATTTTTGGGTAAAGTCGGATCGTTTGAAAATGACGACCCATTGATGAATGTAAGATTCCCACTAAGAAACCGCCATGGATGAATAACAGTATTCGTAAACACATGAAGAAATGAAATTATTTATGGCGGAAGTTTTCTTCCATTGGATGCACTGATGACTATTCAAAATTTTTAAAATATATCAAAGTTTTAATGGTCTAAAAATCTGGTAATTTACAGTAATCATCGAATAAAAATAAAGGAAATGCATGAAAACAAAACGTTCAAAGCTTCAGACATATTCAAGTAACAAGCATGAATAAGGTATCCATTATCCACGGCTCGAGTCCAGTTATCAAGTGTTATGAAAAGATTGGTGAGGCAGGAGTGTCTTGTCCTGAAAGAAGCTTAATTTGTTCCAAATGTTTGATAAGTTTGTCCGTTACAAATCTTTCTGGAAGTTTAGAGAACACTGGCGACAGAGTGACTGGTCTGTAGTTAGACACACCGGATCGGTTACTGCTTTTGTAATCTACTTTTCTTGTCAGTAGCAACCTTGCTACAACTCAGTGTTAAATGGAAATGATCAAAGAGTGGTGAGAATATAGCATGGGCGCATTGTTTTAGGACGATAGACGTTATTTCATCAGCACCCGGGGAATTTTGTATTTAACCCGAGAAGCCTTATCAGGACATTCTCGGGTTTTACGTCAATTTCGTGTGTTGTGTTAATTTGTGATCTGAATGCAGGCATATTATAACATGAGCACTCGTTTGGATAGAAAACTTCACAGTAAACTTGAATGAGTTCATTGGCGTCTTTTTGAGCACGTGTTGTAGTTTCATTCGTTATAAGTAAAGCTGGAACGCCTGAATTTTTTGGACTTTATGTTCATGATATGGAAGAGTAGCTTCGAGTTTCGTTCTATTTTATCCATCAGATTGATTTCATACTTTTCTTCATCCTCCTGGACAACTTAGGTAACATTATTTCTCACAAAAAATTAAGATTCCTAGGATTCAGGTCTTGCCTGAAGTGTGTGGCTTCTCGACGCACATTTTCTCACCTTTATCCATTTCAGTGTTCCATTACGGATCATGAATTTGAATCACTTTTTGTGTACATAAATTTGATGTTTTTCTGGATGATGAGTATTTGAGCAAATAAGTCGAGTACGTGACAAAAATGGTGGGGCGCGTTTTAATGAGTGTTCCATCACCGACTCCAATAGAATCGGTCGAAATCCGTTTTTTTGATCATGATTCACGGCATTGCTGTGCTCAATACAAACACGATAGAGTCGGTTCTAACGTGTTTACTGATAATTTTGTTCTCTCGTGGAACTTTGTAATAATATTTGTTCCAATTGTTAAGCACTGTGACCATTATAGTGGCGGTCAAATGTGTCAGTTTAAGGGGCCGTTGACCATTTCCTTCGTCATTCGGTGACTTCGGACTTTGAAAAGTATCGGTAACTGTAAGGTTCAAAGTAGTTTGAAATTCATCTTTTCCCTTCAACATTCCTTTTATTTTGAACTAAGTTACAAAACCTGAATTTTGTTAAATAGATTTTGCTTGTGTTTTATTTTCCTACAGTATTTTGATATATAACATTTCTTTTGGTAATTATTTCTGTTATTGTAATTCATTTCTGTACACGCCTTCGGTCAAATGTTTGTTTTAATTTATTGTTTCTGCCATTGTCGGTCATTGTTTCGGAATTTGGTTGCCATTTTGGGCTTCAGTATTTTGCTATTTTGAGTGTCATTTTTGATTGTCACAGAAAGTTTGGACGACATTCTGGTAAATCGATTCTTCTTATTTTTATATCAGGTCGTCTTTTGTTTGAATTGAATTTGATTCTACAGTATTTGGCTCCATTGTTGCTGTGACGTTCCTATACAATTAAGGTTTGTATAGTTATTCTTGTTGTAATTGTTGTTAATTACAGTAACGTAGAATATCCTAATCGTTGTTTTGAATTTGTCGAAATAAGAAACGGTGGACTACGCGTAACTCACGTCACAGACAATACAGTGACCGCTGTATTGCTGGTTTGGATAGCATTACTAATAAATCACCACTGTTGTATATCGTGGTTAAATTAACACTTTGTATCTGAAACAGTGGCATTTTCGCGACATTTAATAGAATAAGGGTGGGCTCATTTCGATCATTTCTTTTGTTTTGTTTCATTTTCGGTGGTGATTTCACGTGCTCTGACCAGGACACATCAACAAATACCCGTAGAAAGTATTTCGATGGAGGTATATCTTCTACATCCTTCTCATTTCGCAGCATTACCTTTAGCAGCCGCGGCTCAACTTAGTTTAGCGCTTTAGGTGTTGGACACCAACGAATAAATGAAACCGGGTGGATCCCTTTTAGATTCATCCGAGTTTCAACCATTCAGTCAAGTCATTCCGGTGTCTATTCGAGAAAAACGTCTCAGTCTTTGCCACGTTGGCGCAGATAACACTAAGCGAGATTCCTTTCCAGGTAACTTTGGTTAATGGGGCATTCGATGTGAACGGTTTCGGCTCAAAGACGTTTTTTCACACTCTCCCGGGTGTAAATCGCAAAACGTACATTTAACAGAAGCAATGTCACTGATTACCGGGTCAAAGCACTTGGTGCAGCTGTCAACTTTATTGCTTGTCAGTCTTGGGAAAACAATCCTCGCAGTTACAGCTTGATCGATCCATTTTTTGGCCTTTGTAATAAATCTCGTGACGCGATTACACATATTATTAGCCTTAATTTGGCCGGCTGGTTAAGAGATGTGCGCTTGTTCAACTAATCGATATAGCTGCGTTTAAACTCGCGATTTTGTCATCTATCGAATACTCCACGATAACTCGGTAACCAAGCAAGATAAAGCACTAAAGCACGCATCAAAATGCATAGCTTTTTTATCAATAACGAGACGTGTCATGCGGTCGCAATATTCTGAGCTTCCGATTATACTGTTCTCACACTTACACGAATGTTGATATATCATACCTTGTTGGAGTGCCCTCGAAGTAAGGCTTCTGGATATACCATTCGCGCAGCGGTATTCGATAATACGAGTGAATTCGAATTCCTCGTGTCTCTTTCATATTGGATCTACGCGTGCTACGCTGCTAATACTCCTCAATAATTCAAAAGGATTAACGTCGTCGGAATCATTTTATTTTCCTCCATCGACTGGTTAATAATTGAACATCATGCAATCAACTACCGGAGCGTATCGCCGGATTCAATTTTTATTTTGATCTTATCCATGAACACCGCTTTTTTGCGCTCACGATATTCATCATCGATTGCTCGATAAAATTAATGTTTGTGTACACACCGCTGAACAGTGCTGCACACAACCCTGGCCGAAAAGCTCCGAAAATAAAAGGAAACGCACCATGATGCATGTGTACGGTTTGTCAACAGTCGGTAAGTCCTAAGGCGAGGTCTGTCACGTGTTACGCTTGTTCCTTGAAAGTGCATGTAAAGTGCGACAAATCACTGACCTCGGAGTTGGTATCGATTGTTGATGGAGATAATTGTCCTGTTGTTTGTTATTTTTGCTAGGTTTGTAAGGTCAAACCAACAGCGACATTTTCGAATAAAAAACCTTCGATTATGGAATTAAGATGCGTCTCAATTGACTGTATCCAGTATTCAAAAACTAAATGAACTGTTCACAAACGTCATATGATCACCATCGTTACCCGACTTAGAGAATAATGCCAAAGAGCCGATAGAAAATCCATGATACTCGAACAGGCCGAAATTTGCCGAGATAACCGCGCAGATGGTGACTAAAACGGGTAATAGGTCACAGTGATCAATGATCCTCAACTGAACGGAAACGAGTAATGACTCAGCCAAGCCAGTTCCAAGAAGACTGACGCAAACTTCAAACCGAATTCCTCGGGTATAAACCTTAGTGTTATATGTAACAACGTGACCAAGTCACGGAAAAAACTGTTCGAAGCAAAGCAAAAACATGAATTAGTTAAATGGTATAAACTCTGTAGTAAGATGAGACTGCCCGCAGTTAATCCATCGTCAATAGTTCGGCGGAACTGCCACCTGAATTCTCCTCAAAAAGATGATCCTCGCCTCTCACGAATAACGCTGTAATCTGCGAAGGATGTGGAAAACATAGTCTTAAATGCTAACCTACTTAGAGTGGTGTTCCAGAGTCCACATGCCGTATCCATGCAGATCTACCTTAGTGAGACGAAATTCGTAGAAGTAATCTCAAAAAGTATTGTATTCCAAGCTTTCCGAAAAATGCTCGTGGCTTACATTCTCAAGAAAATTCTGAGCACGATTACAAACAGTAGAAATACCTAGCCGAAACTATCGGTATTCAAAAAGCCATACTTGTGGATGTTTTTAGGATACCATTTCTGCCAACTTAAAGAACAAGGTCCTAGCCCTTTAAAGCTAACCATCTGGACAACCGAAATTATCTAAATTGTCAAACAGGAATGAAAAGCTAATAGAAGAAACCTTCCTTAAAACGTCAAGTTGAGTTTGGTGCGATCTCTCTAATGGTAGCGAAATCTGTATGATAGTAAGCCATGGGAAAACGTTTGCGCGAGTGAGCAAACTCAGATAATTACGTCGAAATGATAACTTTGCTGTTGATCGGTTGACGAGATGAAAACGTATGAAATCCGATATCTATGGTCCGTAGTAGTATAAATCCGGAAAGGATTCAGTGAAGATATGACCAAAAGTGTCAGCGCATCAAAAATGCGATCGCACTCCAGCGAGCTATTGTGATACAAAGATATCCGCTAAATGTGCACCTACCTAAAAAGAGAAAAATTCAGAATTATAAAACTCGTATGGTGGACGGAGCCAATTCGGCGCTGAAACACTTGTTGGCGTACAATAGAAGTAGAACTGAAGCTTTTCACTAGGTATTGTGCTTGAGATCAATGAGAGGTTCGACTGAAAAATTAAAATGAACGTACAGCAGTTTTTCTTGCCGCTCAGTACATTTCGGTTTACAGAGGGGACGTTTTCAAGTCCACAGCTTCATGAGAGTAGCGCCGGAATCTTGGATATCTCGATCTCACCAAAGAAGGTGCAGTGTTTACTTAAAAAACTCGATGTACACACAGCACTAGGTACAGATGGAATACATTCAATGCTTTTAATGTTATTGGGGGTATCACATACAAAATACTGGCGGTAATCTTTAGTTTATCCTTAAGGTGTGGTAGGTTACCACACGATCAAAAGTACAGTATTGTCAAACCAGTGTGAAATGGCTGTGAAACCAGTGCTCAGGCTAAATATCGACCGGTTACTCTCACTTGGAAGAGACTCGAAAACGAACAAAGAGATAGAAAGTTTTTCTCTATAAAACTAGTCAGCTAACATCTGCTCAGCATGGTTTTACGCAAAGACGATCATGCGAATCCAATCTCATCCATGCTCGTGAGCACATTTTTTGAAGTTGATCTGATTCACCTCGGAGTCACTGCGTTCATTGATTTCAGTAAAGCTTTTAACCGTGTCCCATTCCAACGTGTATTGCACTTGGTCTAAAGGGACCTGTTCTAAATTGGATTGAAGATTTCCTTACTGACCGTTATACACAGGTCGAGGTCAAGGAAGTTGAGTTGCCGACTAAACATATTACTTTCGGGGTTACGCATGGATCTTTTTTGGCTCGTTACTTTTAAAACTATATGTAAATGACATCCCGAATAATTAAATCTGAACTGTCTACTTTTAATGATGATCTCAAATTTTGGGGTACAGTGGTGATATCAGAGTTTCGTAACGAATTGGAAAATTTGTTTGACTGGACGGTAAAATCGCAGCTTCCTGTAAATCGACAAAAATGCAAAGTAATGCTTTGGTGCCGATCACGCCCCAAAGTGCGTGACCTGCGTACAATTGTGACACGATCGCCTAAATCCAAGGCGGATATGAAAAGAGAAGCTGCTGCCGAAAACCGCGCACGGTGTGCTATTAGTTGCCCGTTTTCGGCAATTACTCCCCAAATATTTCACATTCTTTATCCCACATAAGTGAGACCAGTTTTGGAATATGGCTTGCCTGCAAACTTTCCACATAACAAGGGAGAACATGACCAGCTGGAAAAAGTGCAACAGAGGGAGACGAAAAAAGAACAAGGATTGACATCAATTTATCTTGTTGAGAAATTTCAACGCTTGAACCTCATGTCGCTCATAAATCGGCGTGTGCACTAAGACTTGCTACTAACTCATCAAATAATACTGGGAGCATATGGTGACGAGCTGTGCGAGATTTTCCGTCTCGTGACGGACTTGAGAAACTTTGGCCATGTTCTAAAGATCCAAAAGTGATTAAAACTAACACAAGGATTCACGCTCCAAACTAAAGTTGGTGAATTGTGAAATGCGCTGCCGGAAGAGGTTATTGCAGCAAGATCTGAAAACTCGTTCAAGCAACTAGTGGATAATGTACTGCCTGTAATTACTGGAAAGCTGAACAAAACTGGACAGGATTTCATCAACTGAAGTTTTTCTGGACTATGTTGCTGACGGAAAAAGTTGCTGCTTACAAGGGCTGGACCATCTTGTCTATTAAGAAGAAAAAGAGAATTACTCTCCGTAATTGAAATAAAAGGCTAGGTAGATCATATTTACCGTTATCCGTAAAGTAAGTAAGTGCAAGAGTTCTCTGATTTTCTTCACGGTTTTCTCATAGCTGACCCTCTGTCGTGCTGGTGAAGAGCAACGTATTTTTCTTTTTCCAGATTCGGTTATATCGCTGTGCTCTCTCAACACAATCCGGATAATATCTTGGCGTTGTTGTCGTCGGAGATTTCAAACAGACAGAAAAACGTGTCAACAGTGCTGAATGCCTCTATGCATCTTCTCACCGCAATAAATTCTGGACATTCGATTGAATCGTTAGCCACTTGATATCATGTGCAAACTGGACTAAACTATTCCAAGGATATCAATTTACACGAGAAATACGATATAAAACCTCATATGAAATTACATCCATGAATAACATTTTTCGCCTCAATATGTGTGATGTGGAATAATCATTATTGATATCACACTCGAGTTATTGGTTCACTGCATCTCAGTAGAATGTTTTGATTGTTTTGCGACTCCCTTTTGTGGATCATTCAAGGACGTTTCTACCGCTCCATTCAATATTATTTGCTTGCCTACGTGACCGCTATGGGTTTGAAAAAGCTTAGCATTGCGAACGTTGATTTAAAAAATAAGCGGGTTCTCATCAGGTAATGTAGCTTTTACCATCCATCGAATCAATTTTCATAGAGTCGACTTCAATGTTCCGATGAAGGATGGTAAGGTAACCAACACTCAAAGAATCGCTGCCGCAATTCCAACGATAAAACATGCGCTAGATAAGGGAGCCAAAAGTGTCGTACTTATGTCGCACCTTGGTAGACCCGATGGATGCAAAATTGATAAATATTCCCTGAAGCCCGTGACCGAGGAAGTTTCCAAGTTACTCGGAAAGACAGTTACATTTCTCCCTGATTGTATCGGACCGGAAACTCTGAAAGCATGTGAAAATCCTGCACCAGGATCTGTATTCTTGCTTGAGAATCTACGTTTTCATGTTGAGGAAGAGGGTAAAGGCGTTTCCCCGACTGGTGAAAAGGTATTTGGCTGGCATCCGTTCGTGATAATTTTTCAATTTTCTTTGATTTTATGCAGTTAAATTAGTTTCATAATTATACCCTCAAATTATCTATTCGTAAAGCTAAATTACGGGCGCGCGTTTTGCAGGCTCATGGAAAATCGATAAATGTAAAGTGAATGTTCCCAACATGATTTGTTATGACGATGATTTTCCCGGTTTGTAGCCGACTGCATCGACTAATAACTAGAATAAAATTTCGATTTTTGAATTTTGGCGTAATAAACGAAATCTTCATTAAAAGGTGAAAAATACCCAATATTTTGCTAGAACAATTGGTAATTAACTGGTCAATACTGAAATTAGCATCCCATCAGAACCAGACATGTTTTTTCGTTTGTGCAATGTTTTAGCCATTTTATTCAAAAGATACACATGAAAACCAACGTACCGCATTGTTCACAACAATGGGAGTACAATGTTGAGAAAAAGAACTAGCATTGACCAGAGTTTATTCGGGATCACAAAAGAATCAATTTCGTCAAACAGACATCAAATTAACTACATGAATATTAGCCGGTTTTGTGTATCATTAACTCACGCCATTAATCTCACATGAGTGATCAAGCAAAACATCAGTTCGTTTAAAACCGAAAGAAGATACTTGACCTGTGCATCAAGCTCATGAAGTTTGATGCTCAACCAATCAATTAACATTTCAAAGTGACAGCGACTTATGACCAATAATCATCCGCAGAAAACAGTCTAAGCTCAGCGAAAGTGATGGTAAACCGGCTATCAGAAATACCTAGTTATGTTCCGTTGTTTCACTGAACCTCATCGCCCAGTTGCTGAGTGGCAACACAAACCCTTTAGTGATTTACGAAATGGGAAAAGAATACATCGATTTTGTTCGGGCTCCATAAACATTTGTTAGCGTTTTTTCATGTTTAATCATTTTTGTTTCCAATAGAATTCAAGCATCTAAATTTTCAATTGACCTCTAGGTCTCATTGTGTTATGTTAGTGTATGCGTAGTTAGGAAACGGGTTAGATAATATACCGCACAATCTGTTTGACTGCAACTAAGCCTAGATATTGTAAAGAGCGAGGTCTATACAAAATTTCAGCTATGAGCGAAGGTTTTTACTCATGCATTTGGTCATCATACAAACGCGATTCCAACCACGCAAGGCTTAAGTACGCAACAGTTGGACATTCGTTGTAATACCAAAAATCCCTTTGATTCTGGATATTGAATGTACATTTAACCTTCCTATAATTTCTGTATGCACAATTTCCTATTTATACGAAAATACACCACACTTTCAAAATATTTTCAAATTGCACTTTTATTCCCGTTCTGTTATCAAATCTATTAGATATACCCATGCCACATCCACTATTTTATGCAATTACTGGCATTAATATACTAATTTTCCTTCATTTAGGTTAAGGCGACTCCTGAACAAGTGAAAGCTTTCAGCGCCAGTTTGACTAAGCTTGGAGATGTATACGTCAATGATGCGTTTGGGACCGCGCATCGTCCTCATGCGTAAGCCTTAATTTTTCTGTGGTCAACTTTCCGATTTGACTAGTCACGGTGCTTGTGTTTCTTTGTTTAAGCGCTAACATCTCATGCAAAGCTCCCAACTTCCTAATAATCACAAACCTCACACTCTTTCGTTGTAGGTCGATGGTTGGTTGCCAACTGCCACAACGCGCTTGCGGATTTTTGATGGATAAAGAGCTTACATATTTCGCTAAAGCTCTTGATAATCCCCAGCGCCCTTTCTTGGCTATTCTTGGAGGGTAAGTTAACGACAGAATTTGAGTTTGCTATTAACCTTGGTGGTTTAATATTTTTACCAACAGTTGCCATTGCCGTCATTAATTATAAGGAAAAACGTCTGAGTACATCGCTTCCCAATCCTCTTTTTGATAGCTATAATACCACATATGCATTGTGCTTTATTTCAGTTCTGCGCAGGTAACACCGTGATAAATAGATTCATCATTAATACTAAGGTGCATGCAGAAATACGCTGGAGTCTCGCTGCCATTTTCACTTATATCTGTATAAGCCTGAACAACCTGACAGTATCTTAACCCACGTGCAGTTTCTGACTGTATTGGATCCACGCTCGTGATTTCATACATACATACATTACAAGGTAATTGGCAGTCCAGTGTTGATACCAAATAAAGATGGCAAATCAGTGCGATTTTGTCTATTTTGACTATTAATATGCTTTGATGTAAAATCAAATTATTCCTATGACATTCTCCATACTGAAATCTTATTCACATTTGTTCCAATGGTGTACACACGATAGTGCTGCTAAACGGCAGTTTTAGTTTCATGTTCATTATTTTGCTTTTTCCCGATTAAACAACGACTGAAATGTTTAGGATATAATCCAAAGTAATTTATGTGACGCACGCATTAAATCCTGTATTCCAATAGTACAATGCCACACTCTGATCAACGAAGTAATCCTTCACAATAAAGTTCTCGTGACCGAGGTTAAACATCATTTTCACGACTGCAGTAGTACGGACTACAAATACTCAAATAAACACCATAGGAAGTACATAGAACATCGTGTAGAAGATTTTATTCAATGGTGTATCGATTTTTATACACGTTTATTTGGTCATTGTACCGTTTATATCACTCTAGCCTCGTTTTTCGTCAGGCCTACCAGTTTTTCTGTGGAAGTGCTCATTTTGCATCTGCCTTGGAGTTTACCGATACTAAACTTTTGTTTCCGAGCTTCAGTCTTCGTTTCGTTTTAGTGCTAAAGTCAGTGATAAAATACTGCTAATCAGAAATCTGTTGGACAAAGTTGACGAACTCATAATAACTGGTGGAATGGCATTCACTTTCCTGAAGACACTTCGAAACATGAAGGTAAGTAATCATAAAGATATATATGCATGGGTGGATGGTGCTTGCGTGTCTCATGTTTGGTATATGATTTGCAATGTTTTTCCAATTACAGATTGGTAAAAGTCTGTACGATGAACCTGGCTCCGCTGAAGTCGATAAGGTGATGGAACTTGCTAAATCCAAAAAAGTACAAATCCATTTACCCGTGGACTTTGTGACTGGGGACAAAATCGGCGATGATGCCAAGACTGGTACTGCAACAGTTGAATCGGGTATCCCAGATGACTTTATGGTAAGTAATGCTTTGTTTCGGTGTTATTTATTGCCCGCAGGGTTTGGATATTGGTCCGAAAACGATGGAGGAATTCGCCGCTGTGATTGGTCGTGCGAAAACAATCGTATGGAACGGACCGATGGGTGTTTTTGAAGTAGAAAAATTCTCCAAAGGCACTAAAGCTGCAATGGATGCTGTGGTTGCTGCTACGGCCAAAGGCTGTACCACAATTATCGGTAAGGCCGAGTTCGTTTTAATTTTAATCGGCGGTCGTTTGTCACTAGCTTGTTTTGTCTGTCATTAGCGCCGTTTTTACTTTTTTCCAAGGTGGCGGCGACACTGCAACGTGCTGTGCCAAATGGAAAACCGAGGATAAAGTCAGTCACGTGAGCACTGGTGGTGGCGCCAGTTTGGAATTGCTGGAAGGTAAGTTGTTAATTTCACGTGCCATATCGGCTAAGTTTTCTTGAGCGGGAAATATTTTTGTCTATTTTATGGACGTGTCGTAAATTGCTTCCAGACTGCACCAGTAAGACCCTAATACACATTGTGATAAAGTCTCGCTGTTGCTGGATTATCAAACATTCACGACTTGCATTGAAATGTTACTTGGCTCTACTGCACTAACGAAATGACTAGCTTTTGAACCCTCCAATCATTGCGCATATCATTGACTGAATTGTGCTAATCAACAGCGCTAGGCAGAACGACTCAGTGTCGGTGTTCCGCACTTGTCAGCCACCATGGCTTGAAATTTTCGGGGAGTTGGCGACTCATGTGGGCCAGAGGGATATACAAAAATAAACACTGATATCTGCTCTGTTTTCTTTCAATCGTCTTTTAAGTCACTGACGGTGAGAAATTATTTTGACGGTAATCGAGGCTTGAACCCAAATTTATTTGGAGTTATCTAATCCATTCACCAGTAGAACACGTCACTTGACCACATTCATCATTAAAAATCAGTTCGTAGAATTTAATTTCTTGCGTGATTTTGAGGAAACTTTCCAAGATTTGGACTTGAAGTATTTTCGAACTTCTATGTACTTGTTCTATGTCTGTACATATACTAATTTTTCTACCAGTGCTAGCGCTGAGTCGCATGGCTCTCGCATTCAATATTATGTTTGTTGCAATGAATCCAGGTCAAGTGCCGCACAGTCAAAGACCACGCGTGGGCTAAGATACTGTCAGGTTGCCCCTAGCCTAGACATATAAATGAGAAAATGGCAGTGGGACTCCACGGTGTTTCCTAATCCAGCTCAGTACCTTTGGCAAACTGATTTGTATGTATGTATGAAAGCACAAGCCTGATCCAGGCAAAGTGCCGCACAGTCAGAGACTTCACGTGGGCTAAGATACTGTCAGGTTGCCCAGGCCTAGACAGATATGAGAAAGAAAATAGAAAT
>JACCGJ010001045.1:24973-65053 GCA_013407085.1 Atriophallophorus winterbourni
ATTATTATTATTATTATTATTATTATTATTATTATTATTATTATTATTATTATTATTATTATTATTATTATTATTATTAATCTCGAGAAGTATTTCATTTCAAGCTTTCCAAAAATGCTGCTCAAGAAAATTCTGAGCACGATTACAAACAGTAGAAATACCTAGCTGAAACTATCGGTATTCAAAAAGCCATACTTGTGGATGTTTTTAGGATACCACAGTCTGCCAAC
Source organism: Atriophallophorus winterbourni (assembly GCA_013407085.1). Classification (NCBI taxonomy): domain Eukaryota; kingdom Metazoa; phylum Platyhelminthes; class Trematoda; order Plagiorchiida; family Microphallidae; genus Atriophallophorus; species Atriophallophorus winterbourni. Next base: position 25,204 of record JACCGJ010001045.1, read on the forward strand.
TATAAAGATCAAGGTCCTAGCCCTTTAAAGCTAACCATCTTGACAACCGAAATTATCTATATTGTCAAACAGGAATGAAAAGTTAATAGAAGAAACCTTCCCTAAAATGTCAAGTTGAGCTGAGTTTGGTGCGATCTCTTTAATGATAGCAAAATCTGTATGATAGTAAGCCATGGGAAAACGTTTGCGCGAGTGAGCAAACTCAGATATTTACGTGGAAACGGTAACTTTGCTGTTGATCGGTTGACGAGATGAAAACGTATGAAATCCGATATCTATGGTCCGTAGTAGTATAAATCCGGAAAGGATTCAGTGAAGATATGACCAAAAGTGTCAGAGCAACAAAAATGCGACCGCACTTCAGCAAGCTATTGTGATACAAAGATATCCGCTAAATGTGCACCTACCTAAAAGAGAAAAATTCAGAATTATAAAACTCGTATGGTAGACGGAGCCAATTCGGCGCTGAAACACTTGTTGGCGTACAATAGAAGTTTAACTGAAGCTTTTCACTAGGTTCTTTGCTTGAGATCAATGAGAGGTTCGACTGAAAATTAAGATGAACGTACAGCAGTTCTTCTTGCCGCTCAGTACATTTCGGTTTACAGAGGGGACGTTTTCAAGTCCACAGCTTCATGAGAGTAGCGTCGAAATCTTGGATATCTCGATCTCACCAGTGATGGTGCAGTGTTTACTTAAAAAAAACTCGATGTACACACAGCACTAGGTCTGGATGGAATACATTCAATGCTTTTAATGTTATTGGTGGTATCCCATACAAAACACTGTTGCTAATCTTTAGTTTATCCTTAAGGTGTGGTAGGTTACCACACGATTAAAAGTACAGTATTGTCAAACCAGTGTAAAATGGCTGTGGAACCAGTGCTCAGGCTAAATATTGACCGGTTACTCTCACTTGGATAAGACTCGAAACTGAACAAAGAGATAGAAAGTTTTCTCTTTAAAACTAGTCAGCTAACATCTGCTGAGCATGGTTTTACGCAAAGACGATCATGTGAATCCAATCTCATCCATGCTCGTGAGCACATTCTTTGAAGTTGATCTTATTCACCTCGGAGTCACTGCGTTTATTGATTTCAGTAAAGCTTTTAACCGTGTCCCATTTAAACGTGTATTGCACTTGGTCTAAAGGGACCTGTTCTGAATTGGATCGAAGATTTACTTACTGACCGTTATACACACGTCGAGGTCAAGGAAGTTGAGTTGCCAACTAAACATATTACTTCCGGGGTTACGCATGGATCTTTTCTTGGCTCGTTACTTTTAAAACTATATGTAAATGACATTCCGAATAATTAAATCTGAACTGTCTATTTTTAACGATGATCTGAAATTTTGGGGTAGAGTGGTGATATCACAGTTTCGTAACGAATTGGACAATTTGTTTGACTGGACGGTAAAATCGCCGCTTCTTGTAAATCGACAAAAATGCACAGTAATGCTTTGGTGCCGATCACGCCCCAAAGTGCGTGACCTGCGTACAATTGTGACACGATCGCCTAAATCAAAGGCGGATATGACAAGAAAAGCTGCTGCCGGAAACTGCGTACGGTGTGCTATTAGTCGCCCGTTTTTGCATTTACTCCCTAAATATTTCACATTCTTCATCCCATCTAAGTAAGACCAGTTTTGGAATATGGCTTACCAGCAAACTTTCCACATAACAAGGGAGAACATGACCAGCTGGAAAAAGTGCAACAGCGGGAGACGAAAAAAGAACAAGGATTGACATCAATTTATCTTGTTGAGAGATTTCAACGCTTCAACCTCATGTCGCTCAGAAATCGGCGTGTGCACTAAGACTTGTCACTAACTCATCAAATAATACTGAGAGAATATGGTGACGAGCTGTGCGAGATTTTCCGTCTCGTGACGGACTTGAGAAACTTTGGACATGTTCTAAAGATACAAACGTGATTAAAACTAACACAAGGATTCACGCTCTCAACTAGAGTTGGTAAATTGTGAAATGCGCTTCCGGAAGAGGTTATTGCAGCAAGATCTGAAAACACGTTCAAGCAACTAGTGGATAATGTACTGCCTGTACTTACTGGGAAGCTGAACAAAACTGGACAGGATTTCATCAACTGAGGTTTTCCTGGACTATGTTGCTGATAGAAAAAGTTGCTGCTCACAAGGGCTGGACCATCTCGTCTATCAAGAAGAAAAAGAGAATTACTCTCCGTAATTGAAATACAAGGGTAGGTAGATCACATTTACCGTTATCCCGTAAAGTAAGTAAGTGCTAGAGTTCTCTGATTTTCTTCACGGTTTTCTCATAGCTGACCCCCCGTCGTGCTGGTGAAGAGCAACGTATTTTTCTTTTTCCAGATTCGGTTATATCGCTGTGCTTTCTCAACACAATCCGGATAATATCTTGGCGTTGTTGTCGTGGGAGATTTCAAACGGACAGAAAAACGTGTCAACAGTGTCGAATGCTTCTCTGCATCTTCTCACCGCAATAAATTTTGGACACTCGATTGACTCGTTAGCCACTTGATATCATGTGCAAACTGAACTAAACTATTCCAAGGATATCAATTTACACGAGAAATGCGATATAAAACCTCATATGGAATCACGTCCATGAATAACATTTCTCGCCTTAATATGTGTGATGTGGAATGATCATTATTGATATCACACTTGAGTTATTGGTTAACTGCATCTCAGTAGAATGTTTTGATTGTTTTGCGACTCCCTTTTGTGGATCATTCAAGGACGATTCTACCGCTCCATTCAATATTATTTGTTTGCCTACGTGACCGCTATGGGTTTGAAAAAGCTTAGCATTGCGAACGTTGATTTAAAAAATAAGCGGGTTCTCATCAGGTAATGTAGCTTTTACCATCCATCGAATAAATTTTCATAGAGTCGACTTCAATGTTCCGATGAAGGATGGTAAGGTAACCAACACTCAAAGAATCGCTGCCGCAATTCCAACGATAAAACATGCGCTAGATAAGGGAGCCAAAAGTGTCGTACTTATGTCGCACCTTGGTAGACCCGATGGATGCAAAATTGATAAATATTCCCTGAAGCCCGTGACCGAGGAAGTTTCCAAGTTACTCGGAAAGACAGTTACATTTCTCCCTGATTGTATCGGACCGGAAACTCTGAAAGCATGTGAAAATCCTGCACCAGGATCTGTATTCTTGCTCGAGAATCTACGTTTTCATGTTGAGGAAGAGGGTAAAGGCGTTTCCCCGACTGGTGAAAAGGTATTTGGCTGGCATCCGTTCGTGATAATTTTTCAATTTTCTTTGATTTTATGCAGTTAAATTAGTTTCATAATTATACCCTTAAATTATCTATTCGTAAAGCTAAATTACGGGCGCGCGCTTTGCAGGCTCATGGAAAAACGATAAATGTAAAGTGAATGTTCCCAACATGATTTGTTATGACGATGATTTTCCCGGTTTGTAGCCGATTGCATCGACTAATAACTAGAATATATTTTCGATTTTTGAATTTTTGCGTAATAAACGATATCTTTATTAAAAGGTGAAAAATACCCATTATTTTGCTAGAACAATTGGTGATCAACTGGTCAATAATAAAATTAGCATCCCATCAGAACCAGACATGTTTTTTCGTTTGTGCAATGTTTTAGCCATTTTATTCAAAAGATACACATAAAAACCAACGTACCGCATTGTTCACAACAATGGGAGTACAATGTTGAGAAAAAGAACTAGCATTGACCAGAGTTTATTCGGGATCACAAAAGAATCAATTTCGTCAAACATACATCAAATTAACTGCACGAATATTAGCCGGTTTTGTGTAACATTAACTCACGCCATTAATCTCACATGAGTGATCAAGCAAAACAACAGTTCGTTTAAAACCGAAAGAAGATACTTGACCTGTGCATCAAGCTCATGAAGTTTGATGCTCAACCAATCAATTAACATTTCAAAGTGACAGCGACTTATGACCAATAATCATCCGCAGAACACAGTATAAGCTCAGCGAAAGTGATGGTAAACCGGCTATCAGAAATACCTAGTTATATCCCGTTGTTTCACTGAACCTCATCGCCCAGTTGCTGAATGGCAACACAAACCCTTTAGTGATTTACGAAATGGGAGAAGAATACATCGATTTTGTTCGGGCTCCATAAACATTTGTTAGCGTTTTTTTCATATTTAATCATTCTTGTTTCCAATAGAATTCAAGCATCTAAATTTTCAATTGACCTCTTGTTCTCATTGTGTTATGTTAGTGTATGCGTAGTTAGGAAACGGGTTAGATAATATACCGCACAATCTGTTTGACTGCAACTAAGCCTAGATATTGTAGGGAGCGAGGTTTATACAAAATTTCAGCTATGAGCGAAGGTTTTTACTCATGCATTTGGTCATCATACAAACGCGATTTCAACCACGCAAGGCTTAAGTACGCAACAGTTGGACATTCGTTGTAATACCAATAATCCCTTTGATTCTGGATATTGAATGTACATTTAACCTATAATTTCTGTATGCACAATTTCTTATTTATACGAAAATAAACCACACTTTCAAAATATTTTTAAATTGCACTTTTATTCCCGTTCTGTTATCAAATCTATTAGATATACCCATGCCACATCCACTATTTTATGCAATTACTGGCATTAATATACTAATTTTCCTTCCTTTAGGTTAAGGCGACTCCTGAACAAGTGAAAGCTTTCAGCGCCAGTTTGACTAAGCTTGGAGATGTATACGTCAATGATGCGTTTGGGACCGCGCATCGTGCTCATGCGTAAGCCTTAATTTTTCTGTGGTCAACTTTCCGATCTGACTAGTCACGGTGCTTGTGTTTCTTTGTTTAAGCGCTAACATCTCATGCAAAGCTCCCAACTTCCTAATAATCACAAACCTCACACTTTCGTTGTAGGTCGATGGTTGGTTGCCAACTGCCACAACGCGCTTGCGGATTTTTGATGGATAAAGAGCTTACATATTTCGCTAAAGCTCTTGATAATCCCCAGCGCCCTTTCTTGGCTATTCTTGGAGGGTAAGTTAACGACAGAATTTGAGTTTGCTATTAACCTTGGTGGTTTAATATTTTTACCAACAGTTGCCATTGCCGTCATTAATTATAAGGAAAAACGTCTGAGTACATCGCTTCCCAATCCTCTTTTTGATAGCTATAATACCACATATGCATTGTGCTTTATTTCAGTACTGCGCAGGTAACACCGTGCTAAGTGGATTCATCATTAATACTAAGGTGCATGCAGAAATACGCTGGAGTCTCGCTGCCATTTTCACTTATATCTGTATAAGCCTGAACAACCTGACAGTATCTTAGCCCACGTGCAGTTTCTGACTGTATTGGATCCACGCTCGTGATTTCATACATACATACATTCCAGGGTAATTGGCAGTCCAGTGTTGATACCAAATAAAGATGGCAAATCAGTGCAATTTTGTCTATTTTGACTATTAATATGCTTTGATGTAAAATCAAATTATTCCTATGACATTCTCCATACTGAAATCTTATTCACATTTGTTCCAATGGTGTACACACGATAGTGCTGCTAAACGTCTAAACGGCATTGTTAGTTTCATGTTCATTATTTTGCTTTTTCCCGATTGAACAACGACTGAAATGTTTAGAATATAATCCAAAGTAATTTATGTGACGCACGCATTAAATCCTGTATTCCAATAGTACAATGCCACACTCTGGTCAACGAAGTAATCCTTCACAATAAAGTTCTCGTGATCGAGGTTAAACATCATTATCACGACTGCAGTAGTACGGACTACAAATACTCAAATAAACACCATAGGAAGTACATAGAACATCGTGTAGAAGATTTTATTCAATGGTGTATCGGTTTTTATACACGCTTATTTGGTCATAACGTTTATATCACTCTAGCCTAGTTTTTCGTCAGGCCTACCAGTTTTTCTGTGGAAGTGCTCATTTTGCATCTGCCTTAGAGTTTACCGATACTAAACTTTTGTTTCCGAGCCTCAGTCTTCGTTTCGTTTTAGTGCTAAAGTCAGTGATAAAATACTGCTAATCAGAAATCTGTTGGACAAAGTTGACGAACTCATAATAAGTGGTGGAATGGCATTCACTTTCCTGCAGAAACTTCGAAACATGAAGGTAAGTAATCATAAAGATATATATGCATGGGTGGATGGTGCTTGCGTGTCTCATGTTTGGTATATGATTTGCAATGTTTTTCCAATTACAGATTGGTAAAAGTCTGTACGATAAACCTGGCTCCGATGAAGTCGATAAGGTGATGGAACTTGCTAAATCCAAAAAAGTACAAATCCATTTACCCGTGGACTTTGTGACTGGGGACAAAATCGGTGATGATGCCAAGACTGGTACTGCAACAGTTGAATCGGGTATCCCAGATGACTTTATGGTAAGTAATGCTTTGTTTCGTTGTTATTTATTGCCCACAGGGTTTGGATATTGGTCCGAAAACGATGGAGGAATTCGCCGCTGTTATTGGTCGTGCAAAAACAATCGTATGGAACGGACCGATGGGTGTTTTTGAAGTAGAAAAATTCTCCAAAGGCACTAAAGCTGTAATGGATGCTGTGGTTGCTGCCACGGCCAAAGGCTGTACGACAATTATCGGTGAGGCCGCGTTCGTTTTGATTTTAATCGGCGGTCGTTTGACACTAGCTTGCTTTGTCTGTCATTAGCGCCGTTTTTACTTTTTTTGCAAGGTGGCGGCGAGACTGCAACGTGCTGTGCCAAATGGAAAACCGAGGATAAAGTCAGTCACGTGAGCACTGGTGGTGGCGCCAGTTTGGAATTGCTGGAAGGTAAGTTGTTAATTTATGCTGCCCTATCGACTAAGTTTACTTGAGCGTCATTTTTTGTCGTGTTTCTTGAGCGGGAAATGTTTTCTTTATTTTATGGATGTGTCGTAAGTTGCTTCCAGACTGCACCAGTAATTCACATTGTGTTATTCCCGCTGTTGCTGGATTACCGAACATTAACAACTTCCATTGGAATATTATTTAGCGCTACTGCACTAATGAAATGACTAGCTTTTAAATCCTCCAATCATTGCGCATATCATTGATTGAATCGTGCTAATCGATAGCGCTAGGCAAACGACTTAGCATCGGTGTTCCGCACTTGTCAGCCACCATGGCTTGTAATTCTCGGGGAGTTGGCGACTCATATGGGCCAGAGGGATATACAAAAATAAACGCTGATATCTGCTCTGTTTTCTTTCAATCGTCTTCTGAGTCACTGCCGGTTAGAAGTTATTTTGACTCTAATCTAGGCTTGAACCCAAATTTATTTGGAGTTATCTAATCCATTCACCAGTAGAACATGTCACTTGACCACATTCATCATTAAAAATCAGTTTCTGGAATTTAATTTCTTGCGCGATCTTGAGGAAACTTTCCAAGATTTGCACTTGCAGTATTTTCGAACTTCTATGAAAAAGAAGAAGTATGACTTTATCCGTGTTTACGAATTTTCAGCAATAGATGTACTTGTTCTATGTCTGTAAATATACTATTTTTTCTACCAGTGCTAGCGCTGAGTCGCATGGCTCTCGCATTCAATATTATGTTTGATGCAATTAATCCAAGTCAAGTGCCGCACAGTCAAAGACCACGCGTGGGCTAAGATACTGTCAGGTTGCCCCTAGCCTAGACATATAAATGAGAAAATGGCAGTGGGACTCCACGGTGTTTCCTAATCCAGCAAACTGATTTGTATGTATGTATGAAAGCACAAGCCTGATCCAGGCAAAGTGCCGCACAGTCAGAGACTTCACGTGGGCTAAGATACTGTCAGGTTGCCCAGGCCTAGACAGATATGAGAAAGAAAATAGAAATAGAAATGGTAGTGAAACTCCAACCTGTTTCAGCATGCAGCTCACCACCGATGACCAATCAATTAAGCACGGTGTTAGCCGCACAGCACATAAGTACCGTACGATTGCACATCCGTGCAAACTGATTTAGCAGTGTTACCTGCGCAGTACGGCTGTACTACACAATTATTGTTCGATAGTGGCTTGATGACTAATATCCAAATTGGCTGTTTCAATTCGGTCACCTTTGCACTAAATCGTTCGGTCCAACAGAGTATAACCTTCCCTTAAACGTAATATCCGGGACATATGGGACTTTGTTTTGCATCGTGAGTAATATTCCTGAGTCATCTGACGCACTTGGCTTGGATTGCTGTTGCGATGTTTATTCGGCACAATTCTTAGGAAGTTCACAACAGTACCATTGCCTTTTGGTCTATCCTGCATTCTCTCCACGCGAACGATTTTCTTTCGGTGATGAACTGTGTTGCATCTCATTAAATCTATTTTTAAATTTCTCAATTTTTACATGTCTCTACTTTTTTCCCATTTAGGTAAAGAGTTGCCTGGGATCACTGCCCTGACTGACGCCTAACTCTACAAAGTCGCAACACTCAATGATTATTTGGATTTTCAGTCTAGTCGAATAGCCTGCTTCTTCTCCTGTTATGTCGTTTTCCTTTACAGCAAATATACCCTCTAATACAATCATACGTTTTGTTTCCGCTGCTGCTAGATGTGAATAAGCAATCGAGCGCGAGTCTTGAACGTGCCTCTTGTGCATATTGGCCAGAATGTACAGTATAACCTAAAGCTTCGATAATTTCGTATTTAAAGAAGAATGTCTGCTATTTGACTTGCCTTCAAAAATTTCGGTGCAAATGGTGTTATATGCGTGACGGGTTCTCCTTGATATTTTAAATAATGCTTTCTCCCTTCACGAAAGTTTTTAATACTATTTTTTGATATTTCGGATGGCAATGAGTTATGGACCCTATAGCCATGGGCAATAAACTAACTGGACACATCAACACCATAGATACATGCTGGTATATTAAAGGATGTCGGTTCCCCTTGTGGTACATCCGCAGTTCTGATTGACTGCGATTTGGGACCACTTCAGATTCATGATGAATCTCTTGAGCTTACAGTTGTATCGATTTTGGTAGTGAAGTGATGCAAATAAATTTCCACAGATATCCAAGGAGTGAGGCGTGTAATACGATCAAATAACTTGCAGTTCTATTTCACAAAGTGACGTATGCTACGCTACATTTAAGACGATTTGCACAGTAAAAGCTTCGAGAAGGTCGGATGCGATGTCCTTTGCGGGCTCCAGATCGGGATTTCACACCGAATTAAATTCGGCATATTCCGTTTCTGCATCTTAAAGCGAATGTGGAACAAAGCGTTACCTCGCAAAGTTTGTCTCAACGAAGTGTTTCCGTCTAAGCTATCTTTATCGTATCTGTTTGTGTTCCTGAGGTGCTCCTGGATCGAGATTTTCAGGTTTCCAAGGGTTCGCTTTATAAACGAATATTTACTAGTAGTACAGCGTGTTTTCGGTTGTAGCTCTACCGGTGTCATTTTGTCATATGTACAGCAGAGAATTTTCTGATATACAATTTACGTGTCCCTCATTTGTTCTTGCAAGTTCAATGTTCATTGTAATCAACGCGGTTAAAATGCGCACGAACCTACGTTGCAGCTTGCTTTACGAGGGACCACCGTTCTCAATCAGGGTCATTGTCAGCATTACACCGGTACCAAGCGCTCAACTGCCATGTAACCATGACATAGTAAAAATTCTAAAAAGATATGGAGAAGGGTGGGATCTAACAGATACTGAACGTTTAAATGATTAGACACAGACACACTGTGATGAGGTGCCCACACCTCGAATGAAACACGTATTCAAGCAAGTGTTGTGAACTAGTAGAGCGGCATCATCATTACGGCTTCCTTGCGGCTTTCACTGTCACGCATCATAACAAGCTTTCTTCGCCGCTTCACTTGACAACAGACGAGATCAATCAAATACTCAGATGTCTACAACAAGACCGCCACTGAACACAATTTCTGGTCATATCACTAAGGGTACGAACCTCAACCATGGACCGCAGCTAGTTTAACAGTCAAAGCCTCAATCGGCCAAGTCATAGTTTGGACACCCTTACAACGACGCCATTCCGCTTTTGGAAAACGAGGATTTCCCATTCGCAGTACGTGGACTAACCACCACGTTAACTTGTTTTTCGATATCTACGTCGCTACCAAAGAATCTATTACAGACTGCTGCGTTACGTATCCGATACTTCGAAGTAACTCCAGCAATGGTGCGGGGACAGCGATTGTCGAATACCTCCAAGCGTCTTATTTCTTTTTTTCTCATAGTCCATGTTTCACATCCGTACAGTAAAACCGCGCGTAGGGTTGCTTTATAGACTACCCTTGAGCTTTAGAGAAACCTGTTTGATGCCATAAATGACCTAAGTTACAATCAGAGTAATTAAACTTGATACTTTTAGTGCATGGGTTGTGCAACAATATGTTAATCTCGGTTGATACTGGGATCGCCGAACCTAGTATTTTGTAAGTTTAAAAGCGAATCGGGGTCAGATCACTAAGTGATTGTATTTAATACTTCAATTTTACTCAACTTTCTAACCTACAACAGACAGTTTCGTTTTCTGCACTTAGATACTCTGTGAATTTTGTGATAGAATGCAATGAAAGTTCGAATTTATTTCGATATTATTTGATAGAAATGTGCCAAAGTATTTTCGACTATTAGCGCTATAATCGCTGCTTGTTCTAGACGTGACCGCTTACTGGATACCAAATCGCTCCCCGTTTCACGATTGCTATTTTATTCGTGATAACTTAGCGCTTGTTTTCTTTTTTTTTCCTTCTTTTTTTTACGTGTACATTCAAATTAATCGACAGTAGGTTCGCTTTTTTAAAAGCCGACGCAAATTTTAATTTTGCATGGGTTCTCAAGTTGGACAATTTTTTGTATCGTTTGGCCACACGAATTCGCACAATTCTCTGTCTAAAAATTTTGTTTGTCGCATCTTATCATGCGCATAAAACACCCAGCTTTGTTTGGCACTTTTATCAAAAAGATAACACTCTTAAAATGTTCCCATATATTAAAGCTGGATAGTGTAATTTCAGATTAGTTTACAAGGTTAGCGAATTTTAATCTGATAAAAACTTGGTAGCATTCAGCTTTGACAGTTTTACAAATAAAGAAATGGTACAATTTACAGGGAGTTACAACTGCATCGATATTTAATTCTATGATTACGAACAACTATCGGACTCAACGCTGCCAGAATGCGTACAGCTGTATCTATGCGAATTGGCCAAATATCGCTACTAATCCAGTTGGCCGTTGTACGGTTCGCATTGCTGACAAGTGCAACGTCGAATCAACTTCACCGCTCGTTCGTATCGCGTTCCATCCGCGCATTGAAACCAAACACGTCTGTGTTTTGTCTTGGAGGGTTGGCAGCATTGTTGATGTGGGATGGTCATATTGTTTTCTATCGCACGTATAACGCGTTCCGAATGACCCATTTTCCATGAACTGCATTGACCACGACAGTTGGCCAGTGCTATTTTTGTACTAGAGATACAAGTGGTTTGCGGGTCCCGAATAAACGTACGTTGCACATTTTTCTGGCACGCATTATCTGTTTGAAAAGACGAAGAGTAAATAGCAACACCTAAGTCCAATAGAAGTTATTGTCCTTTAGAAAAGATGAACAAAAATATTTTTTATCGCGGGTTGCAGCACTTTTGTGCGGTGCGCTAACAACGTGCTAAATTGATTTGCCACCGGGAATGAGCTGCATGCGAATACACGATTTAGTCTCACTGCCATTGCTATTTTCTTTCCCATATTTGTCTAGGCCTGGACAACCTGACAGTATCTGAGTCTTCATGCAGCCTTTGACTGAGCGACACTGCCTGAATCAGGCTTGTGATTTCATACATATATCGCGGGTAGAAATTTTACTAGAATCGAGTGAGTAATTCAGTTCATCGTGATCTGGTATCTTTCAGACCGGCTCCATCATTCTGTCACTGCACTTGATTTTGCTTAAACCGGAATACACATAGTACAACTTCTTTGATAAGCGGATTTAAAGCCCATCATTCATTTTATTGCTTGTCGCTTGTGTGATCGCCATTCAGATCCAGTTAGATAGTCAAATGCTTACGTTGGTATGTCGCCCGCTGTTGCCAAAATGCTTTACTCAGGCACTTGAATCAGGAAGTTGTTGTTTTAAAGGACCACGCAATATAAATATGAAACGAGTCCATCCAGCTGCAAAATTTGTAAAAATTTTCCAGGTTTCTAAACACCGTATGTAGAGCGAAATCCATTCATGCGAACATGAACTCACTACTGCTCAATACAACGAAAGAATTTAAAAGCAAACTATGAGAAAAGTAAAATACTTGGTGTCCAGTATGTAAGCATGCATGAATGCACAAGCCTGTTCCAGGCAAAGTGCCGCACAGTCATAGACTGAACGTGGGCTAAGATACTGTCAGCTTACCCAGGCCCAGGCAGATCTGAGAATCAAAATAGAAATAGTAGTGAGACTCCAGCGTGTTTCAGCATGCAGTTCACTACCGCTGGCCAATTAATTTAGTACGGTGTTAGCCGCACAGCACGATTGCACACAAGTTCCCCGTGGAACTGAGAGAACGATATCAGTTCATGTTTCAATGTAACTGATTACTACCAAAGAGGTTCGCCACTTGGTAACAACTAACGAGAGCATTTTCACATTTTATTGATGGGAAAGTCACATAACGTAAAATTTGCAAATAATAATTTCATTCTTTCAATCGCATGTATATTCCGAATTCATGGATAGCTTATGTATTCTAACCAACAGTTCACGGAACAGCTGTTCTTCGTAAAAGTTGTTAATAGTGTAATGTGCCGTGTACCGGTTTATTTTAATGAAGAGAAGTAGTAAAATAAAGTTTTCTTGTGTTTGTCCGTGAACACCTTGCTCTCAGCCATCCGTGTATTCTATAAATCCAATAAGTCGCTTATACAAGTATGCGCTGTACAATCTATTTCACACTGGATATCATAATTCCTGGCGGATGCCGAATTCTGTGAACATATTATCTGGATTCGGTTTCCGTTTGTTCTGACCCATCCGTCTGTTTCTGCACTAAAATCTGTAAAAATTTTTGACATTCTAGAACGTCCGCCCAATAATTGCAGTTGTACAAATTATAAAGCTCGCTTACTTCTTTGCGCACATTCGCTGTTGTTGCATGCTTCATTCAAAGATTCTGTATGTGTTTGTTCTGTGTCCTCTGCGTCATCCACCTCTGTCTGTTGCTCAACTTGTTTTGTCCCCTTTGCGACTCCACAACCGGGTAGTATGCCAATGGCCGTTCCATACCGCTTGGCTTCTGGGGACGAATTTTCCGATTGGTGGTCAACTGTTTGTGTCAATTTGTCCACCGGGGCTCCGAACAACCGTGCGAAATCAATCAGACGATCGTTGATGCGAATGTTTTCGATGCAGCCTTCGCGAAAATCGATCGATCAATCAATTGATAAGTAGCAATTTAAGCACACGAGCTCAGGATAGTTTAGTGCGACGTTGTCATCATCATTTAATACAGAGATACATTGAACAAAATTTCAGAGGATTTGTCAGTACTCAGTCATGACTAAATCATACTTAATTAGGTTCTACTGTATACCGTCAACTTATTCTTTGAACATTATAGTGTTTTCCATTTGCATAACTTTTACTGCGTTTGTTTTACTGCTTATGCCGAGTAGCGGTTTATGTATATATATGAAGCGCGCGGTTTTCGGGTTACACGTGGCGTGACGCACCTCTTGTTCTGTTTTGAGACTAGCTCCATCCACTGTCGTGATTGTGCTGGAGTTCATTTGTTCTGTAGTTGCGTGATCTAAACTACATCGGAATAGCATTGTGTTTCGACTATAAACTGCTAGTGGTAACACTCCTAGTTGTCCAGTCTTATTTATCACTTTATCTCGACTAGGTTTACCACTACAACATCATGACCACGTGTAACTGAAAGCTCTTTCGTTGTTGCATGGACACCATATATGTTTGATGCAATATTCATTGAGAATTCTGCAGCTTGATTGATAAATCAAGCTCTGAATGGTTATTAAGTTCACATAAACTGCAATAGTTTCAAAAATACCCATTTTGTATGCATTTGCATCACACCCCACAACCGGTTTTGTGTTATTAAGTTCATCGGGTATGGACAGTACAATTATGGTCGACTAGTTCATTTGTTCATGCTAACCCCCTATTCATGACCTCGTCAACAAATCACTTTTATTCAGTGTAATTCGTTACGACGGCTTGATTAAATTATTCGAAATATTCATTCCATTTGAAATTCAACGATACACCTCAAGTCACATTTGTACTTTATATTCGATCCATCAATAAAAATCAGAAGGTCCGCCATTTGTACCTTAATCGATCAGGTGAATGCATTTCACCTCAGTTAGTCGAATCAGCTGATGCAGATTACCGGCTGAGGTAGCGAAGTATACTGTACTTTAACTAGCCATTACATCCTAACTGCCAATAATACCAGTGGCTGTTAGTGTTTTTCTGATTCACTGCCTGCTAAAATTAACCTCAAGTGCAAAATAAAGTATAAATCGAGATGCAAAATTCACGAAAATAAGCAGATTCTTTGTGCATGCTGGGTTTAGACTTTTGGTGGATCTACATGAAGGCAGATTTTTAATCCCTGAATATAGAAATTAGGACGAACACCAGTGGAGCAAAAGCAATACCCTGATAAAAATGCCCCTTACTTCTCGTGAACCTCATGAAGTTTTATAACCATGCTCAGAATTAAGTCTTGTTTAGGATTAAGCATTCGGAAGGTTAATCGGAAAGTAACCATAAACGGACATTTTGGTGATTAACCATTCCACGACGAGTAACATCCGTGGTGTTCTGCCAGTTGTCCTGAATCCATGATCTGCTGCTCACAATATATCAATCACTGGACCGATCTGTACGCTGCCATCGCTTGATAACTGTGATCGTGTTTGACAGTGTCTATCCTACGGAGTTTCTCTCTGATAGTTCACCGGTTGTCATCCTATGCTCTTCGCCTCCGTTCTCTCTCTCCATCCCACCCAATGTAAGTCAACTCTTTGTTTTTTATTGCATCGTTCCATACCTCCTCTATGCATTTCTCGTAATTTTTCCCGGCCTCCTGGAAAAGGATTTTCTGCTGATCAGAAGAGGTGTTAAGGTTATCTCAAGATTCAGCTGTGTTTCTGCGGATTTAATTCGAGACACTATTGTCGATCGTCACTTCCGTGAATGCAACAGATTGATCAAAACATTTCTTCTGAAAGTTCACATCCACTGAACAATACCATTGTTGTCTGCCACCTGAAGCCAATATTTTATTCGTTATTTACGAACCAATAAATTCAGAAACTTTTTTGTTCCTTACCGGCTCTCATACATGGTTAATCAAACAATGGCTGTTTCAAAGTTGAAGATGTGCCTGACAATTGGATAACTGATGTTGAGATGTCCTCGTCAATTTTCCAACTTCATTTTCTAATTTCATTCGCATGTCTGTCTAGGCCTAGGTAACCTGACAGTATTTCAGGCCACGCAAAGTAATTATTGAGCGACACTTTGCCTGGTTCAGGCTTGTGTGATTTTATATATTTCACTTTATTAATTTAATTACTGAAAATTAGTTTGCACGAATAAAGTCATCTTGTTTTCTCTTGTATATCACTTGGATGTTTATGTAGAATAAGCGGAAAAAAACGCTTACCAGTCATTCCTTGCGTTCGATTTCCACGAACGATGCGAGAAGCCGTATCGAGTCGATCCAACGGTGCGCCTCCAAAATATAATGGGTTTGTCAGTGCCAAATAGGATTGAACCGAGTTCGGCAGTTCAATATTTGGATGCGACTCGGCTGTGGGACTTTGTGCATGACCGTCCAGTGTAAAATTCAATTGATTGCCAATTATGTTGAGATGCAAACTATGAGCGAAATCATCGTTGATCTGTTGGAAACGTTTGGAATATAATTCAGCATTTACAGGGAACCTTTGATCGATCTAGTAGCTACATCAGAACACCCCAGCTCTTTTATACTAGTAAATACAATTCGGCCTCATTCATTTATTCTACTTCCAAGGACATAAAAATGTACTGCGATCACTTTAGGTAAATAACGTGACTTTTTGTTGTTAAATGATACTACCGACCTCTGATTAACAGTAAAATAAAATTAGCGTAAATGAAATCGATAATTTACAACGAACGATAGATATATACATTAGCTATCAGAACTTTTGAGGCGTATGCAGTCTTGAGAACTTTAGAAAATGGACTCATTTTGATGAAGGCGATGTGTAATGATTTGAATGTTTTGCTACACTGATTTGCAAATTTTGTCCCTTCATGCAAATCTTACCAGTTAAAAGTTACTCAAAACTACCTCGGTATATATGTATCTGCTTCAAGAACCATGTTCTCTGTTCTGAGAGAAATGTAAGTAAGATTCCTTAACAAAGCGGATTGGTTCAGAGTTTTGATGTACAATGTGTTTTGTCTATTCAACGATATATGACTAACATGTTTTAGCTATATATTGTCAACACTGAATGCAAATATTACAGAAACTTCGCACACAATTACTATTGATTTTTAATTGTATTATCGATTAATGCCTCACAGTGTTCAAGATTGAATTGTTCTTCTTTTATTTGGCCTAGTCAACTGAAAATTTGGCCAGAGTGATGATCACTATTCTTGCGTTCGGTTTTAACCTGGAAAAATCTTTTGCTTGAATTTTAACCAATGAGAAAAAAGTAAGCTCCGTGCATATAAACTTTGTTTTTTGGTACCAAAAGTAAGCGCTAGATAGAGAAAATGAACCACGCTAATTAATGTTCAGTGAAATGCATATGATTTGGTTTCTTTCCTTCCTTAAAGCTATCGCGCAAATTTGTTCCATAAGCTTGTCAGCAATATCGAAACGTAAAATAAACAGTTAGCCTAATGGATACGTGACACATAAATAGTAACTCAAAAATAATAGGAGAAAAACAATGCCAAAGCTTTATTCGAAAATTTTCGAACTTCCATCTCAATCTTTAATACGAACAGTCACACGGCACTTAATTTCGAAATACCAATGAGATAAATGTTTTTGATTTTTGTTTTAATCGGAATATTTTAATGGAAGAAATATCGCTGACATAGTGATGTTCCAGATCGCAATATAATATGTGTCGATCGAGTACTAGTAAACATTGAGATTTAGATAGTTCGGCATGGAGTGTGTGTGTGAATTATCGACTGGAATATTGTTAATAGTCGATCACAAGAGGAAAAGCCCTGTCCAATAAGCATTTGCAGGATATTGAAGTTACGAGAGAAATAATTTTGCAACAACGTCTTATTGATACAGTCTTTCGAAAAGAGTGCAGGAGAGCAGTATAGAAATGAGGTAAGATACCATAAAGTGTGGGGGATAGGTCCGTTTAAGTATAACGCCAAGAAAGCGAAGACGAAAGGGAAGAATGAGAACCTGAGTACTTTTTTAAAATATAGAATTATGATGGTGTCCAGGTTAAGTTATCGGAAATGGTGATGGTCAGATACCTAACATGTTATACAGATTTTTAGTGATATAAAAGCAAACATCCCTTTAAAGACTAGGTAGTAATACAGTTGATAGAGTATCTAAAGAGCTGTTTCTATGTACCAGGCATTCAATGACCATATTCTACGCGAAATTGAATTAGTACCTTTTGCTCTTAACACCGCTAAGGTGTCAATGTAGCATTTTTCAGGACTAAATCTTGTTAACTAATCGAGTATTGACCTTAACTGCCACGTGTTTTTCACTGTCTTGTGTGTTCACGTGATTTTGTAGGTTTGGCTGCACCGCGGTCTTTATCTAATGATTAAAAACAGCAAACTTTAGGTGCGTGATATAAGAAAGCACGCAAATACGTATACTCCATTTCAATTTCGTCTTTTGGAAACAATCGAAAATATCTTATACTGCTCAAGCTTTTTAAACTGTGCAAGTGGGAACGGTAATTTTAGTATATCAATGAAAATTATCCATAGTTATTATTAGTACGTATACGAAATATACATGGTTTATATTCATTTTGTGCCACGAAAAACGGCTATTACTCCAAATTTCGAAGAGGTTTGTGATTCTATCACCATATATAGGCCTCTTAAAACAGACCGCTCATCCACTTACGTATTTTAATGGTCTTAACACTATGGAACTGGAAGTATGAAACGGGTAAAAAAAATCGTCATGAAGTCAATCACATACCGTCGTTTCTGATGTCAGATGAGCAGACTGGGAGCTGTTTAGCGAATATATTACGTGTACATGCCCATGAAGCAAATACACCAGCAAGTATTGGCGCGGTATCGATTCCTTCCAGGATTCGATGTGATCAGCATAGTAAAGCACGAGGCCTGACGTGGCTCTTGTGCGGACGTTGAATTCAATTGAACCTTGAGGAACTAGAGCTCCACGACTTGGTGGAACAATGGCGATGTATGAGTAACTGCTCGGTAGTGAGATTGAGTAGAGATTTTCACAATATCTTCCAGTGAATCCTAAATTGTGAATAGGCCATAACATGTTATTTTCAGTGGAAATACAAACAAATGATAAATTTTATACGGATGATAATCTTGAGCTGAAAATCAGGGACGATATTATTTTGAAGGTTGTCAGATTGCTAACAACATATAAAATTAAAAATTATATTTTTCTGGCATATAAAATGAATCAAAGAATGCTGCTGAATACGAAAATGTATAAACCTCTTACCATTTGGACACTGACAGGTGTACGATCCGTCTTGGCCTTCGACACAATGCGCACCATTTTGACACAAATGATAGGAGCACAACGTGTCCAATTTCGGTAATGTAAGCGAACGAACTCGGATTGGTGATTGCCTCACTTGGGTTGAGGTTTTGCCGATTTGCGTCAATTCCATGCGGCGTTCCATCCTCGTAATATGGTTCTCTGGATTCCACGTGTAGCGTTCACAATATATACCTTTCAGAGTGGAAATTAACAATTTAACTTTCAAACTAATACTACATCGAAATGACATCGAAATGGAAAAATCAGTTGTGGAACGATAACTTAATGTGAACTTTATTGCTACATTTATACGTTTATGCTACTTAAAAAAAAAAGTAGTAAACAGATAGTAAGACGCATCGCTTACCAGCATATCCAGGTCGACATTTACAAATATATTCATTGACGCCATCGATACAGGTAGCTCCATTTTCACAACGATTGTATGTACAATCATCTTGATTCGTTTGACAATTTTTACCGATCCAGCCATGTTGGCACTCACAACTAGCAGGGTTAGGTTTACATTAAAATACGAAAATGGACTTACCTATATTGATTTCCTGGTATTCGTTTGCATATACCTCCGTTTAAACAAGGATTTACATCCTCACACGGAACCACTTCATACTGGCAACTTTTTCCTTTTGGAATAAATATTTTCATATTTATTATCTAGATACATCCAGACTAATCGTGAAAATGAATAGTAACGAGTAGCGCAGCAACAAGAATAGTTAAGATTAGCATCTTGAGAGTTGAGCGCTGGAATATTTTAGACCGCATCTGACTTTTAAGGACCTTGGTGTTCAGATATGAACGTTTTTTGCATTGGCCATCCAACATGGGGAGAAGTATCTCCAGTCATTTTGTTAAGGGAAGTCTAAATTTCAAGCAGCAGGAATAAAACCAGGTCAAACATGGGCAACCAGCTTTGAATAATTATACAATTCAGATTACATCTATTCAGAAGATAGGCTGTTGAAGGTCACGCTCAAGGGATCAGCAATTGGTAGTGAGTCTAGCCGCTGTTCGTAGGTTATATGTTATGGCCTTTAAGGCAAATACGCACTCTGGAAGTAAATTTGGTTTTACATTTAGACAAGCATAAGTGATTATGTTTCAACACAATTTTCAATAAGCTAAGCTAATGCACTTCGCATTACAAGGTTTGTGTTCATTCACAAATTCAAATCTTGCGCCGTTAAATGAATATAATTTTATTTATGGTGTCCGATATATTGTTGTTGTTCTCCTTCGGTCGATGTCAACGATGGATGTACACCACAATCGCATGAATTTTCATGTTCTACAGCTTTTTGAATGACTAAACAGTCCGATTCGTGAGGAACAATCTCTCCGATATATTATATGGATGAAAATATCATGGTTATTTGTTACACAAAGAACTTTTCAGCATAAAAACCTTTCGGATCATTATAAAGCTGACTTCATAGTCAAATATTTGATTTCGTAAAAACGCATACGCCACAGAATTTAGCCACGCTTGTTCGTCAATAGTAATCCGCTAAGCTTAATTGTCTGCTTAGCCTTGTGCGTTTGTTTGGAACTGCTTGATGACATTTTGTGGCAAAGCAACGGTTTTCAGAATCGCTATATACCGGTCGTGGCAAAATACAAGTTTTCCGAGTTGCAGTGGAAAATATTAATGAAGCTTGAAATTCTGCGGAATTTTTATTAATCTTTTGTAATGCGTTTAGTTTTATGCACATTTGCCACATGTCAAGCTTTGCACATACACTTGGTCTGACGAAGCTTCTGTCAGAAGTGATACATTACCCCAAACCTGCTCTAACCACTTGCTTTTAACTTTATTTTGATGATAGTTACTCATCGGTTGGTCACACACACCCTTTTTCGTCGCTCCATATTTCACTTAGAACACAAAGCTGGACGGCGAAAGGTGAACGGAGTTATAAATTTGTCAGATCTTATCCTTCTATTTGAAAAACGACATAAAATTAATGAATCAATGCAAGGATCATTGAGATCACCGCTAGACGATTGGCAAGACCATTGGAAATAGTCAATCAATAGTCAATAGTCTATCTTGTTTGAGCATTAAACCCAAAGCTCAGCTGTATTTGCACTCTTAAATGTAAAAATAATATTTACCAGTGTCTGCTTATATTTGTTATAAGTTTTAATCTCTGAATTTGTAGTATGCGCCTACCTTTGTATTCTGGTGTACAGTGACATCGGTAGTCGAGTCCTACTTGTTCACAAATTCCACCGTTTCGACAATAATTCTGTGGACAAGTGTCGATTCTTTCATTGCAAGTTGTACCACGGAAGTTCTTGGGACAGTGGCATCTATAATGGCGAAATATTTTTCCAGAATCACGCTTTTGTTTTCCATATTTCGAAGAGTTAAATTTCACGGTAAGCAGATTAACAAGAACATGAATAAGCTCAAAAGCAACGAAGTAACAGCTATATAAACATGGGTCATTATGTTGTAGATCAAAATAAAATGACTTGTTTCTGGTAATACCTAGAATGTTTTAGTCGTTTGTGGGTGTTACGATTCCTTTATGATCGAACTAAATGCTTTATTGAGTTAATAAATGCCCCATACAAATTTGTAAACGGCATTCTTAATAACACTTATTGTTTTACTTGTCTCAGCATGAGTGAGCCAAAGGTTTAAGGTTTAATCGTCCAGTTATGGACTTCAAGTGCTATTTTTGCGTTTTATGTTAATTCATCATCGACACTTATAATACATTAAAGCCTTACACAAGTAAATTGTCAAACATCACCGTTGATTTCGTCGAAACATATGTGAAGAGTAAATGCGATCTTTAACTGAACTGAGTATAGCTTGCTGCTTCTTATTTGCTCCTTCTTTAGCTAAATCATTTCAAATTTCGCCATCACGATTTATTATCATTGTATAACCAAAATCATCGTGATGTACTTATTACACCTCGGAAACGGTTGATGCCTAACAGACTACATTGAGTGCCAACGTCTGATCGCTAAACGGCTGAAAAATTATGACCTAGTACGTTGCTGTTCACAACATTTTGTACGAAACAAGGTTTGCACTTGTCAGTCAATTTTGGATTAAGCTAGCACGACCAGCCTGTGCCCACGTATATGTAGATGGGTTAAACCACATGGAGTTGAACAAAAAATTCCTATTTATATGAATTTTGTGTAAATTTCAGTCAACAGATCAATAAAATTATTCAATTTTGATACAGGAAACCAATCTTTCACGCAATGAAGTTTGAGCATTTTAAGATCAATGTCTGCGTTCAGGTCAAGTCGTCTAAATGGAAACTGCTATTACTTATCAAGCTATGTAGCTCATAGAGTCACTGCTTGTCTGCTTTTTTTACCACTGTGCGGTACATAAGATAGGATTTTAGCCACCAGACTGAAAGCAACACGTGTTCTAAATGTACTCAAACGTGTATTTAAGAAATTTTCGCCCCAGATATTCCCAAGGATCATGAATACATACTTGAGACCAGTCATGGAATACGGTGTGCAGTCATGGTCTCCGTCGCTCAAGAGGGATGTGGAACTTATGCAGCGAATCTATCACCGCCTAACAAAACTAGTTCTCAGCATCCGAAACAAACCATATAAAGAAAGGATAGCTCAACTGAATCTGCTCGACTTTCCCTATCGACGAATCAGAGAAGACCTAATCTTACTTTACAAAACATTCCATACCACTTAACCATCCCTTACAGGAATTATTTGCGCGAAGGGATAATAGAAATTATCAGATCCATGAATATGTGCTGGTCATACCCCATTCCCGCCTGAACTGTCCGTGTCTGTTTTACTTGGAACAGTTTACCTTCAACCGTTGCTCACTCCACTAGGTTGCATGAATTTAAAACGAAATTAGACGAATTTTTATTGCATTATTCGTTTCCAGAACATTTATATACTGGTTAATCTATTTCATTATATTGTTTATACACTTGAATTTTAATTTTTACCATCCTATGGTTGTTGTTAAGCATGCTGCTTTTTAGACCATTAAAAACCTTGAATTACCTTGAATTACTATGCCACTTTACTCATTTCCCAACCTGGATCATTCGCGGTAATGTCGAACGGCTTATCCAACGTGTCACCAAGACACCGAAGTTATACTTTTGGATGACCGATCCACAGAGTGGATTTCTTTCAACTGATCAACCCAGTGGAAAGAACCAGTTTTAGAAATTCTCACCTCACCTATACTTAAAATATTGAATTTGCATTCGGCTCAATACAGACGGCAACGAGGAGCACTATTCTTCATTTGGACAGTGCTCAATCAAACAAATCATCCTTGCGGTCGTTTGTTTCATCTTTCATTAGGCGGAGACAGTAAGTTTTGGTTCAGTGTGCCTTGTAACAGAGGAAAATTGCTCATCATGCTAAACTTTGAAGCCACTGTTTTATAGAGTTCGTACAACGAACCACGAATTTAAAACACAGAATCATAGTGTGATTCCTCGTCAAACGCTTGAGGCGCTTTACATTGGTCATCAATCAGTACTGTAGGATAGATTGCTCCTTACAAATCGGTCTGTTTAGTCATTCGAAAAGCTGTGGAGCATGAAAATTTCATGCCATCATGATGTACATCCGTGGTCGACGTGGACTGATGAAGGTCATGGATGCTCAGATAATTTTAGCACTGACAATTAACCATATAAAACATGGTCAAAATTGTGAAAATAACAAATTCAGCACATACTGATATGTTCCCGAATAAGGTGTCAGCTCGCATAAACCTCCATTTTGACATGGATTAATGGCGCACGCATTTTCTACCAGTTCACATTTCGATCCGAAGTAAGGAGGGTTGCAAGAGCACTTGTACTTTGTCAATCCTTCCGCTGAACAATGACCGCCATTCAGACAGGGATTCTTTAAACACGGGGAACATTTTGATATGATTTTCAAAGACTCTTGTTCTTCGAAACTTTCTGAAGTGCCCCGTGTCGAAGATCCATCCATCTCGTCGTCGTCAAATTGCATCACTCCTCGATGCTCATCCAACAATAGTGCATCCGTAACCTTCGACCGGAAATCCAATGAAGAAACGTTTCTCAGTGATGATTGCATTTTCTGTTTCCAAGGGCAGACAAAATCACCGGGTTTCGAATGATAGATCGATTTGTAACGCATAGTTCTTGGGCTGTGGCAAAGAGCAATGCCGTTGTCCAGAAAATGTTGTCGGAAATAGCTATTTAACCATTTTCCATTGCAATCGCAATGCAGAGGATTCTGCCCCAGGGCACTGTAAAAAGATGAATATACAAATAACGATTCATAAATATTAGCAAAAACTCAAATGATAAAGACAGACAATAGTAGAACAAATTATCTCGTTTGCGTTTGCCTCCTATATAATACTATGATGAAAAGCTTAAACAATATTCGATTTTTCAATAGATAATAAATTTCCCGATTACAAAATTTTGTGTACTGCTAGTATGCTGGGCAGCTTTTTGTCAACATGAAAATATTTTTGAGTGAATATCAACAAATCGTTCTGGGTCAAAAAACTGAATCGCCTTCCATCATCCCTGTTTAAAAATGTCAGCTTGGACCAAGGCGGCACTTCGCGCATGGGATTGAAATTCGTTTATAATTGTGACTACTCATCCGTGCAAAGCCCATCGAACTATTCACAACCTCGGGTGGGATTCGAACCCCCGACCATCACCATTTTAGTCCCACGCCTTACCGTCCACGGTTTGCCTGATCGCAATTAAGCGTTTATTTTTTGTGCTCGCATACTTTTGGATTTATTTCCTTACCCGTTTGTCTGAGCTGGATGGTTAAGATATCATTGGACTCGTCTTAATTTGATCGTCTGGAATATACCCGTTTCAACTTCGAACAAGGTGAATCCTTGAAAATCAAATTTTTCAAGTTTTAACCCAAATTTACCTACGCGTGCAATATCCCTGGCGATTGAGAATATCGTTCCGGTTCGAATACTGTTGAGAAGATCACATTATTTTGAACCGACTGTCAGAACCGACTCTGTCAGATCGAAACTCGTTGAACAGCATCACTTTGCTTTTTACCGCTTGGATCGAGTCACTCCGATCCAACGTATTCACTCCACCGGTAGGCATCGATCCATAAACAACTATACCGCCAAATGCACTGACTCATCACTCGTTGGATTGTAACTATGGGGCGAAGGATGACCTCGATGCCCCAGACAAAGAAGGCAGCACGTGATGCGTGTCAATTGTGTAACAAAGGCAAGTGCCAGATCACACGTAGTTAAATGTTTTGGCTGCTTGGGTAAAGCACATGCCAACTGTGATAAAGCCCCAACACGGGAAGTGGTATCGTTCATTAACAACGTTGATTTCTCCGGCGTTTGCTACGCATGTAGTGCATGTCGAAGTAAACAGCCTAGCGATACACCTACAAATCATCCCCATGAGGCAAGGCTGGAATCTCGAATAGAGATTTTGGAAAATTGTTATCGGAAACTCGAGGAAACGCTTAAACCACTTTCGGTAGATACTATTGTCAACGCAATTCTACCCGAAATAGATGTTGCTCAAGGCGGCAAAAAGAAAAAAGCACGATCGTAAACAGTGATCATTTATTGCCGAGACTATCGGCTCCTCAAATTCTGTAGTCGTTAACACATGCCGAATACCTTGCTCGCCAAACTATCAAGGAAAATGTTCAAATCCACTTAAGATTACATTTTTGTCAAGTAGTATGGCAGATGCTGTTCGATCCGAACTAAAACTATACAGAAAGAGAATACCTGATAAGGAGCCAAGAAGCGTATGTGTGAACATCATCTTGTTGTGCCATTCGAAGAAGCCCTCACAGCTGAATTTAACCGATCCAGGCCACTATATTCAGCTTGTGAACGCTGAAAATCGCCTCAAAACTGCATGCTTCGAGTCACTCTTACCAATTATGGGCTAAAGAAAGTGGCTGGTTCGAAGCCAAAGTTTATGTGTTGACTGCAGTTCTAGACCTGAAATGGTCAGCATTTTTGCAGTTTAAAAGAATTCCAACAGATGAAAACCTTCGCCATCTTAGAGCGGCTAGAAATAAGATCTTTCAGGCTACTAGGTGATGCGTAAATAAAAATTGGGTTACAATTAGCATCCGTATCCACAAAGCTGCGAATACTGACAATTTTCATGCAATTCATGATGGTATCGAATGAGCCATTTGCTAAAACAAACATAATTTAGCTCGCATTAGTTTAATAACCGGTAACTCGATTGTCAAAAATCTCAGACGATGAAAAGATTGGTCGACACTTCTAATCTCTTTACACTTAAGGTAGCGCGGTTTTACTGCATTCAGTTTAACCTATTTTACTCCATGAACAATTATGTACTCCTCCTTTTCTTGATGAACTCAATAAAGCGTTCGACCACTCAGAGAAAAAGTCTCCTGGTGACGGTGAAAATCCACCATCGTTTATCAAAGACCAAAAAGCTTTATAACAGCCACCTCATGGAATGCTTTTTGGTGTTGTGAGGAGGAGTGAGTTCCTCAAGAGACTCCAATTTCACCAACCTATTTATAATTATTAAGAGAGAGGCGACGGCAACAATTAAGGAGGAATCTCTAATCTGAATGTTGTAACCAGATTGTTTCCTAAGATTTTACAGCGATGGTTGCAGGAATTCGCTGATATAATTTTCAGTAAATATCAGTGTTTCTTTTGCAAGTAAAGATCAATCTTGGACATGATTTGTTCTTGTAGAACTTGACTTGAGACCGCCTCATTGGCCCCGATTGGGGAAACAAGTGTACCGAAACATTCGGTTAGCAAGCTCGATTTTCTTGATGCATCTTACATTCACTATTGCCTACACCGTACACTTATTACCGAGATTCGCGAGCTTAACTAGTGAGAACAATGAACACGCTCTTTGATGAAACGCAACAATGGAAAACATTGCACATAATTACGGTCACATGATGATTTTAAAGATACCATAATGGGACAACAAATAAACGAAATTAATGCACTCACATGTTATTCAATTCTCTTAGTTCATTGAAAGCACCGAAGGGTATCAGAGATATGTTGTTTCCTTGCAAAATCCTAATAAACATCATTACAGGAAGTGAATGCAAACGTACAGAACGCGTAAACCTTGCAGTCCTTTGAAGGCGTCCGGGTGTATGCACTGTATATGATTGTGGCTGAGAACCCTAGAGCAAAAATAAAATAAATAAAAATGGGAAGGGAATTCATAGCATTAAAGAAGGACTTTCACTTAAAACGTAATTAAAATACATCACCAGGCCCCTCGGGGTACTGACAACATTAACGGAGCGCCCTTAGATCATTCTACGATCATCTTTAAGCGCACTTTTAGCCGTGCACACGTGAGCATGTTAGTTGACCTTGACCGAATTTACGCTGTGTTGACTAGATAGGCCACTTGATCTTGTACCTGTTCACACGACTTGACACTAGGCTGTTTTGTGATCTGCCATTTAGAAGCGGTGGTTGTATTGCTACGTGGGAAAGTGGTGTGACGACGATATTGTGCCAGAATCAACTATTATCCAAAAACTGCTCAAACCGATTGCCTTAATGTAAACCAACGTTCGCTAACTCGACTGCACAGTTCCCTTGGGTGTAGTGGGGAGACAGAATGAAGAAGTACGTTCGCTGCTGGTCCACCGCAAACATACTTTTCGATAGATTTTTTATTTTTAGTATAAAAACGTCTCCTATTTGGATAGATTTTTTGCGACAAAATAAGAAATAAATCAGATAGTATCGTGAATTATTATTCTTACAATTCGGGATTATTTGGTTGAAGTGGGCATGTCTTTCAAATAAAGTTTACTAAAAGTAGTTATAAATAACTATCAAACCAACAAGTGGGTTGTTTTTGGCTGATATATTATAGATATATATATAGATATATATAGTATAATATATTATAGAGTATAGATATAAAGTACAAAATAGAAGTTTGGAACAAAAGTGCTCATTTGCATGCACTTCCATAACACACACCTCACGACCGGTTTCGTGCTGTTTGCACTCATCAGTAGGATTAGGATCCACATGCGCTTGAAACTGTGCAAGAATGATAAACAAGTTGCGCTTGTATGTTATTTTTGGATTAGGTTGGTATGGCCAACCTGTTCACTCACATGTGTCCATACACGTGGATAGGGTTTAAACCCATGACATTGAAAAAAATGATCATTTGCATGCAACCTTATCCAACAATGACATAAAAGCGCAACTTGTTTGGAAGTTCAATGAACTATGCGGTGCCT
This sequence comes from Atriophallophorus winterbourni, assembly GCA_013407085.1. NCBI lineage: Eukaryota > Metazoa > Platyhelminthes > Trematoda > Plagiorchiida > Microphallidae > Atriophallophorus > Atriophallophorus winterbourni. The sequence continues at coordinate 53,264 of JACCGJ010001045.1, forward strand.
GATCATTAGTGGATATGTTTATATCGAGAGAAATTATTCAAGCGAGAACTTACAATGTTTTCAAATTTTGTAAATTCTGGAATACTCTTGCTGGAATTTCCTCGATATGATTGTAACTAAGAACACTGAAATGATGGACAAAAATCAACAGAGGTTGTGCACAAAAATGTAATGCTAAATAGTATGAACGATTTGAAAGTTTCACTTACAGAGTGTGCAACTTCGTCAATGGTGCCAGAAATTCTTCTTTTATTTCTCTGATGTTATTTCGTTCCAGATATCTAGCAAAATCAAAATAGTATGTCGAATGTAATATTTTATAGATTAATTTCCTAATATAATCTTACGGACGCGAACGCAAAGCTCTTTAACAAATATTGATGAATCAAATTTCGAAAAATTTACATGACTTCAAACCTAGTTATGGTGCGGTATACTACTGCCACCTCAAATTTTGACTTTCTTTATCATTTTTCCACTGTTACAAGGCTCGCTGAACCTAAATTTACTGTATCCGCATTATAATTGCAAACAGTCAGAAACCGGTAGTGGTGTGTAAGTGCGGGGGATGTGGGCCCCACTTCACATTGGTCATCCTTAAGCGCCTGGACCAAGAATCTCTTTGTGATTCTGTGTTTGAATATCGTTGTTCGTTGTACGAACCCTATTGAAAAGTGGTCTAAAAATGTCTAATTTTGTTTTCCAAATTCGTTTCGTTCAATAGTTGCTGTTGATCATATCAATTTACCGTTTCTTACGTTTCTATTGTATAGATTTATATGAAATACCAAAAAGAAAATCTTTTGCTGCTTGCTGACAAATATGGGATTATTTAGTCCAATCTATAATATTATTTCGCTCCTTGGTTTATTAACACAAGGTTTATTAACCAAGGGTAATAGAAACAAGAAGTAATAGAAAGCTTTTCTCCGCCGCAGGTAAGATACTTCAAGTAAAATGCTGCTTGTTATTTTAGATTAAATCGTTATACGGAGACCATTATGAATTTGCATTTTCATTTGGTTTTCACCATCAATAAAGATACGTTATTCAAAGTGATATGTTGCTCACATCCCCCGAACTGTGAGCAACATATCACTTTGGTCATCCACAAGCGCCTTGAGTGCTTGACCACGAATCACTATGTGATTCTGTGTTTGAACATCGTGATTCGTTATACGAACCCTATACATGAGTGGCATTCAGTATAACTTTGTATACATTATTCATATTGCAATGGTTCACTGAATAGTGGGTCAATTTGCAACATTAAAACATTTTGCCGCGGTGAAATCATAATTTAAACCACGTGATTAACATCACAATAGTCTAGATGATGAATGAAATTATAATTAATAGACCGTGAATGCACTCACAGTTGTGTCGTGTCAACCGGGAGTCGTGATGGTATTTCCGTCAAGTTCTTGTCGGAGCAATAAACCCCATCGGATTCGCATAGGCATTTAGTTGGACATTTTTCGATTGACAGTTTTGGTTGAATCTGTGTTATTGCTATAATATGCAAGAGGTTGTTGTATAATTATCAATATATTTATGTTTACCAATACAATTGAGTTAGATGGAGAGTAGGTGTTAAGGATGTGAGGAATACAACACATTGGAAATAAGGTTATAGTTATCGAAATTATTACTACAATATGCAATAAACTGTCTCAGATTTGTTCTAGAATTATAATATATACGATGTATTGTGGTGCTCACATCATCCTCCCATACATACCACTACCGGTTTCAGGCTGTTTGACGTCATCAGGTGGAGACAGTAAAATTAGGTTCAGTGAGCCTTGAAACACTTATTATTCTACATGAGATATTCACCAAGAAATTTGCTACAGTTGATACGTGAAGTTCACTAGCAAAAAGGGCCAATGAGGATTTTTGTACGTAATACAGAGAATGGCCTTCCAGCTCAATGTAAGGGTAAAATGCGTCAAAATGCAGCCGGTAACAACCAGAAACCCGCAAAAAATAATGTTTGGAAGAATTATTTTAGAACGGTCAGGTTGATAACATCTTCGGCGCAGGTGGAACATGACAGCATCTATTGAACGGTATAAGTTCCTCAATATTGATCAAAATTGCCCAACGTGGCGAAAGCGCAAGTGGGACGAGTCAGCACGAAATCAAGTGACGAATCAGATCGAACTAACATCTGACAGACAAATTGAGAGCTTTTGTGTGTATGCTCCAATTGTTGTGATTTACATAATAAACACTTTGAGGTACTGTAGAAATCGGTGGACGTTAACAGTTGACTCTATGATCTGGGAGTGAGAAGCATCTCGCATTAGTTTCGTGTTTAGGAAAAGAAGCCTGACGTGTTTAACGTTGGACTAAATGTCCTGGAAGTGTGGGTCATCTTCATAATAGACGTGAGATTCAGAGCGGCGATGTGACCTCATGTAGCCTGACCTAATTATCACGTCCTCTACAATACGGTTCACGGATTTAAAAAGCACACTTCTCATTTCATAGCATAGCCTAACCCGATGGAGATTCTGTTTCACATGGGGGCAAACATTTGTGTATTCATTTTAACTGCTTTTATAAAAAACTGAATTTAACTCTCTGGTGAAATCAAATTATTATATATCTGGATATATGATTCTAATTTTTTTCGAAAATGATCCTGATGAAATCACATAGATTTTACTAAAAAATCACAAGTACACAAGAAATGAAGTAACAATCAAAAACCAGAAAAGACTGTGAGGGATGTTTAATCTATATATTTTGGCCGACAAATTTTACATCCAAATATATCACCGTAAAATTATATTTAAAAATTTACAACTTATCATTTGCTATTAACCAATTACAAAACTTACTGTCAGATTTTTCGCAGCACCCACGGTGACACACGGTATTCGTACTCCCAGGTTCCTCCAAACATTCCTGGCTAACTTTTGGACAATTGAAGTGATATCTTGCTAAACTGGCGATAGGAGTCCCCATTAGATCTTCAGGTTGGGCACACGTTGGGGGTAGGGGACCAGCAACTACTACCTCGGCGTTATCTCTTAACCAGTCGGGTAGCCAGCTTAAATGACAGTCACAAACGAGTGGGTTTGCAGTAAGGCTCCTGTAATTGCAAGTCATAATTTAGTACAATAGGAAGTAGCTAGTAATTTGTGTATAATCGACAAAATTGCAAGACAATTATATTTTTATCATAATCCAGTTCAGAATGCCTAAATATAATTATGATTCATTTAGGATCATGATTCATTATGATACATTTTGCCATCAAACTCTTTACTCACAGCTCACTTTTAAGTCACTTCTGTTAGCTTGATGTGGACTAATAAAAATTTAAAATTTCTCAAATTACAAATTTAACATTGTTGTGCCTACTAGTCAGTAGTACAAACATTGAAAAGAAATATGCGTAAACTAAAGTTTAGTATTTGCAGTATCTTCAACTTAAATCGACCGGGACAATTTAGCAGCAAATTTTATTATTCGAACCCTTGCAACATGGTTACAAACACACGCTCTTTTGTGTAAAACACGGGAATTAGAAACGCATCGTTTGACCGTTCAGAATTCTCACGGCTCTCAACAACTACAAATTAGTTCTTTTGTTCTGAAATTCGCTAAATGAAGTATTTAAACTTAAAACAGTTTTTATTACTTGATTTTATAAAAGAACTTAAATTTTTGCGGTCGTAAGCTCGACTAAGATTTCTCGAAATATTGCTTTTTTAAATTTTCTATATCTATTCAGATCACCGGGGCTCATTAGACTGCTGAATTTATTAACACTGGTTACTAGTCTGTCGCAGTTTTTAACGACTATCGTTGGTACTCGATTCACCTACGGTAGGGTTTTGAGCTAGCACGTATTTTTTTCAAATCGATAACCGCGATATGATTCGTAGCATGAACCTCAGATTAAATAGCTCACTATATAAACCGATAAATTTTAGCAGCCACAAAACTTTTTATTTCGTATTAACACCACCCGACACCATTGAAACAGCATTGCGTGTTGTAGTTTTTCAATTTCTTTTGTTTTTCCCGAACGGTTTGTGAATTGTGGGAAAGTGGTCTAATGCGATACTTCCATAAAAGGTTTGTTAAATATAACACAATAGGTGACAAGATTCACCAAAGATTCTAAATTGTTAACATCGACAACGAAACATATTGTTCAATTACAGGATCGCTGAGTGATTTCAGGAAACCTCTAGACGCGCTTGAAATTGAAGCATGTTTTGTCAAGAGATGCAATCTTGACACCACTAACCAGTTCCGCCAAATAGCCAGCATTGCAACTTCGAGAAACTCTTGGCGAGCTTAGAGTTCAGCGTGCAAAATTAATGGTCTCCATGTAGAATTTCATTAGAGTACCGACCTTCAAATAGTTTAACGTGTTCGCGTTACATTTCATCGGATGACGGAAAAATTGCATGAGCAAACGACATTTGATCCTAAAATAAAAACGTCTAGGGTGTCATCACCAACAATCTTTCCGAAGACTTTGGAAGTTTTATAATCCAAATTTCCAGAACAGAATAAGTTACGAACATTTAAAAGGTTCAGAAACCGTGTCATGATGAGATTGCACACTATAGTACCAACCTCAGTTACCTGAATAATACGGCACTCTATTCATATATCAATTGATAAATTCAAAGCCATAAAAATTGATGGGAAACATTCCTACAATTTCTTGTTTGGTGCATGCGTGTCAGATAGAAGTCAGCAACCATTTATGACCTAGGAAGATCGTTGTAGTATTTCAAATAAAAGTAACCAATGTACTATGATCCATTTGGTGGTTTTCAGGTTGTACATAGTAGCATCATGACCGTTAAATATTAATATAATATAATGGTGATGGGACAAAATCTAAAAAATGAATTTTGTAGCTTTTTCATTAACAGGCTACTTAAAAATAATTCAACTTGATACGTTATGTTACGGTAAACAAGCCGGAATTTGTTTGAAGAATTAATTTTGACCCAATTAGTACAACACAATAACCAGAATATAAATGTACCTATGATTTTCTCGGATTACATGTTCAATCATTGTTAGTGGAGACATTGTGTGGACTTCGAATCAATATTAAATAAAAAATACTAAGAAATATTTAAACTTCAATTATTGAGAAAAATGACCGAATTAATTGTCCAGTACATTTGTGTATATTATTACTGTGCCCGGAACAATTTCCAACCATATTTATTTATTTTGTGCTTTTCCTTTCCATTCGCTTATTTTTCGTTCTGAAGGCTCGAAAATCGTCGGTGTTGTAGCTGCTTTTCTCCATCAGCGTCTCCATAAAACTGTTCCTCTTACCAAGTTCCAGGTAGAGGATATAATTTTACGCAGATTCCCTCTAAAATCTGGTGTGGATTGTATCAATCGTATGATTGATCCATCCAATTTACCCTGTTAAATATTGCGCAAGGATAAATAATATTATAATACAATCATTAAGCAAAAATTGGAAGGGACCAAGCTAATCATGATGGGTGAGGTTAAGATTCCTCGGCTACAGAATGAAACCCTTGGTCTTGTAATGTTAAGCCGTCAATCCAAGACTGGGTACAATCGTTGTATTCTTTGACGGGATTTGTTATCGAGCAAATAGTTTGTCCCATCGTACTGGGATTTTCGATTCTACTAGCGAAGAGCTGATCCCAAACTACCAATTTTAGCCAGTGTCGCATACTAAGTGACCTCACGTTAACCTTTAAAATTTATGACGCCGAAATGCTTCATCTGATTCATTAAATTTAGCCAGAGGAGCTGATAAGGATAATGATTTCGAAATAACAATTGAGTAACGATCGCTGTAGACGTTCAAACTCACTGCAGTACACAGCAGTATGTGACAGGTTACGCGTACGAAAAGGCTCAGAACACATCAAAATCATTTGAGTTGATTCAACCCCATGAAGGATCTGCGGTGGAAACCTAACAATTTCGTTCCCTGGTAGGGTGAATTGATCGCAGTTTGCTGTTATCCTAAACTATATCCAGTGTTTTAGTAGCATCAAGTGTACCAAGATGTTGCTCGTTTTGCGCGGAGCTCATCATATGCCAGATTCAGATTCGTGCGACGCTAACATGGTTACAATTTGAGATGGAACATATCAAAAAATGTGTCCAGTATAATGCAAAGAAAGACCAGAATTGTGAAGGGATAACTTTGCGTTATTCAGCATGGACTGTGAATAAAGTTCACCACTCTGAAACATTCTGGTTCTATATTGGAAAGGCTGACATGATGATAAGCTCAAACTGAGAACACGTATGGTTTTATGGACATATGCTTGTATAACAATGTGAATAATATGCTCGATCTATCATAAATAGCATCCCAAACATTAAATTAGTTCTTTTCTTGCAGACTAACACCTGTCTTTCATTTATGATAAACAGATTTCAAGTTATTTGCATTGGGAGAAAGAATCTTCCGCCATTTGAACTTCATACATGGATAATTGCATATATTCGTCTTCTAACTGGAAATTTTATAAAAATTTTCAACCTTAATTACGAAGTTAGTTCCCAAAAAATATTCTCCGTGAGTTACACATTCCATTAAACTTTTTTATCCTAAAATTATGTTTGCCATTGCACATTTGATACTAAGCTGCGAGAAGTGATCAATTGTCCGTAGGTAGCACATGCTTTTAACGCTACCCGTGTGTGCTTGTTAGTGAAAAGGCCAAATGATGTCACAATAAATCTCTGGGATTCCACTCCAGAATATCCACAGCACAGCTGTTCAAAAAATTTCCCATTTGCTTTTAAGCCCAAGTGGTTTCAACACTACTGTCAAGTGACTTGAATTTGTTGGCAAACTGTAACCAGCCTTCAAGCGAATTGTGTATGCGAAATAATTTCTAGAACAACCTAAGCGTAATTCACTTTATTATTATTATTATTTTTATTATTATAACGTGGTTAAACTTGTTCGCGTTTTCAGAATTAATCATTGGTTATCTTAAGTGTTGAACGTTCAGATGATGGTTATTGGTTGAAAAACATGTCGATTTATAAAAAGCCAAATTTGCCAATATGAAATTTAAAATACTATGTTGAAGGCTGAACAACAGAGTCCTTTGTAGATCGCTTACTGGTGATATGAAGTTCATTGGCAACCTGTGCTGATTAAAAGCTTTCGAATGATATGCAAAACATCACCCTCCGAAAAAACACGGGTGCGGGAAGCGTCTAAACGTCTGAGGATGACAATCGCAGACCTATAGTAATTCGGGTTTCGGAAAAATCATGTGACAGTTCCACATCATCAAATATATGAGCAGATGGACAAGCTCGTCAAATATTGAACGATATGTGATCCCGCTAATGTCGGTCAAACGACTCCAACGTGGTGACGGTTCGAATTGTGAACCGGCTAGCATCAAATCAATTGGCAATTCTGATCATTGTGATATCCGATACAGACATGCTACTGTCATAGATTTGGTTACGTTACTTGCTTATATAAGATCTATGTGTGATGTGTGTTTGATCTTTGTTATCTGTGTAATAAATGCGTTTGACTAATTGACGTTCTCTTGAACTTAATTAGAGTTGAACAAGGTTTGCCTCAGGCATAAATCGGGATGAAATCAGCAAGTGGGAGGGAATAGCGGATTCGTGGGAGGCGCAGTTAATGATAATGGATTGAGTGCATTCGGAATCTGTGCAAACAAGTTAATTGAGGTTCTGTCAGAAAAGAAACTCAGTTTGATCGGAACAGGTGGAGAACATAGGAATTGGTTCAGTAAGCTGTGAAACAGTGCTCAATAATTTGTGAATCCGTAAGTCTGTCGTTGTTTGTCTTGAAATGAATCTATGATAGTCCTTTCAACATAGTGATACGTGATTTGGGCAAGCAACACAACAACAAACAATGAAGGGCGAAAACTGTGAGAGAAATTATATGCACGCATGCATTTGTGTACCGCTTTGCCTGTAGATAAATCAGTCAATGTATTGAATCCTAAGGCTGGCATTGGTTAACAACTCCCCAATGTTTTCTGTGCCCAATTTTACAACAGTAATCACATGAATGTTAGCAATAGTCACTGATCTTCTGTGGTCGAAATAGATTTCTGAGTCATGTATATCCAAGTTCAACTTATAGGCCAACAATCTCGTCCTTGTAATGACTCGGATATATCGGCATATTGCAGAAAACAAGACTGTAAACATGTATACCACTGTTGGATATTGCTAACGCGACCAAACTCTTTCACATTTGCAAGCAGGTTGCTCGTGTCAGCCTTATTCTACAGTGGCTAATAAGTTAACACTTTGTTTATCATTCTTCCACTGTTTCGAGACACGTAGATCATGATCGTACTATCCCTAACTAAAGAATGCAAACAGCACGAAACTAGCCCAGAAAATACACGCAAATGCGATTTATTGTACAAGGATTAAATTCACTACGAGACGGCATGAATAATTTTAAAAAAATAACTTGGAAAACTTTTCAAACTTACAGTGAATCCAGTGAGCTTTTCGCGAATATCCCTTTACTGATGCATTTGATTTTGTTATTATTCAGCATTCTGAAAATGGTAAAAAAAAATCACCTAATTTAATTCTATTAAGGATAAAACATCTCAATTTTGCAATGTGTTTTCTTCAATAAACCGTTCCATTTTGCAATTTCTTCGCGGCCGTGTTTTATTTCGATACACTGATTCATGTATGCGTTACCGTCCTCTCACTTCGGGACCCTAATCACCACGTCGTGGCACACTAGCATTTCGTTTGTGAGGCAATTAACGTTAAGTGCTTGCGCGGAACACCATCAGCATATACTCCGGTGATTTTATGACTTCCAGCTGTGTGTCCACAACAAGTTTATGCATGACGGTTGAGCGACCAGAAGTTGTCGGTATGAATTGTGACATCACCTGGGTACATTTTGTGTGTCCGAGCTTCGAGCGAGTCGTTGGGTGTGTGTGCGCGTGACGATGATTTGTGTCAACGTGATTTCACAGCGACCAAGTCCAGATGGATTTTGGTAAAAACGAACCTTCAGTTTCCGCGCACATAATAGATGTGAGTGTGAAAAATCGACACATTATCAAGAATAAATTTCTGTCACAATTTCGCTGTTTGAAATACCAATGGACAATTCCAGTTGGAACATCATATCGTGATATATTTTCACGCGATTTCTTTCGTTTGATGACATTAGTAAGATGAAACTAGCATTCAAGTCAAATGCCTCACATATGTGATTTATTTAGCGACTCTATGTGATTGTACCCATCCAAATGCATAAGTGTTTCATGTAACACTAAAAGATCTAGCTGATTAGCAAAGGTTAGCTAACTTAAACACGGTTTGTCTTAAAAAGGGGCTGAGCCACTGAGGCTGAGACACAGAATTCAAATCAATGATCAAATTTATTTCTGAAGCGATAGCTAGATATTGACATGATTCTCATGATAATTTTTTCACTCATGTAAAGTTTGCAAAGAACAATACACTAAGTTAAACTTGTACGCCACTGTTATATAGGGTTCTTACAAATAACCACGATGTTCAAATACAGAATCACAAAGTGATTCATGATCAAGCGCTCGAGGCGCATATAAAAGACCTATGTATTGTGGTGCTCACATCCCCCGAAATTACACTCAACTACCGGTTTCTGGCTGTTTGCCGTCATCAGGTGGAGACAGTAAGATTAGCGATGGGGTTGTGAGCACCACAAAAATACACTGCATTAACACGCTAATAATGTTTTCAACTGTTACTGGTGACTGGGTGATTGATTTAGATTTTGGAAATGTATGGACAGTGTTGGCCGCCCTTCTCTAGATTTGATTATTGTAAGCGTAATTTATGCTGCTAAACCAGAGCAAATAACGATGGTATTGTATATAATTTTTGTCTTTGACCAAGCTTCGTGTCACACCACGTGTTCTTTGGAATTCCCTACAACAAAATGTGATGAATTCTCCTTGCCTGGTGATGTTTAAAAAATTGGACTTATTCTTTGAAATGAGCATCATTAGCCTCAGATTTGCTATAATCTACATCTGTTTTACTATTATATTTTACCCATTTTCATTCATACCGTAATCATGTGGTGAAATTGAGTATTAACTTTTCAACCATAAAACTTTGAATCCTTGAAAGGATTTCAATGGGCTATTAAATGGTAAGTCCGATTTTTGAATTAGGTGGCAATGACTCACACATTTGGTCCAGATTCAAGATACAAGAATTTATGGTATAAAAAGCTCGTAGCTGTACAACACCACATGATATTCGTATAAGGACAATAAATATATATACAAAATAAATTGAGGCATTAGGAAGATCGACGGTTTTGTAGTTAGAAAAAAGTCATGTATTTTTGCAGTATGGTGGAAAAAATATTCGTTTGGATAAAGGTCATGTTATATAAACGGGATGAAGAGTGGAATTACTACGCACAAATATATCCAATTTGTTCCTGAAAATCCTTTCACTAGATGATTGGGCAACATCTGACCGTAGGGAGTTCCATAAGAAACAAACGCGCACCCAATATAAGAACCGACGACAGTTCCGATGAGAAAGTGGAATATTAAATGCCAGCGGGTGAGTACTTGTGGCATGGATTGACCGGAGGCGAAATAGATGCCTCAGAGGGTGCTTCTTTGAGTTCATTATTTTATAAGTTAGGATTAGATCAAATAGAACCCGTCTGCGAAACAGTGTATCCAGATTAAGATGCACGAGTCAATTCTCGTATTGTAGGTTGCGGAGACAGCCAACGATTTTGGCTGCTTTGTGATAAATCATCTCGAGCTGCTCGATGTCCTTTTGTAGCCATTGTGCCCAAGCTTGCACGGAGTAATCCATCACTGGGTTAATATACAGAGCTTGATGCAAAACGTTTCAAATTTCTCCATACCGATTTATCAGTACTCAACATATAGTTGAGTCCATGCCCAATATTTTTGCATTTACAACCACTAAGTTGCTCGTTTAAGCTCATCGTTATAAATTCAGCGAGTTGTTTTTACTTTCAGTCAATGTGTAATCTGATATCAGTGCCTGAATTCCTGATCCATCCCTCCTTATTAAATAATCTTGGAACTTATAATAGCCTAGATATTCTTTATTTTTTATATATTTGTGCTTCATACAAGAGTTCTGTTCGGAACAGTTATCAGAAGCAAAATGTCAACCAAAACTGCAAAAAATGATTCATTGCCATTTTGCTTCCATGACTGCATAAACTTTATCGATTTCAAATGGGTATTAATTCAAATATTACTTTTTTGCAGCTTATCCAATGTTTAAATGCTCACTAAACCTAATCTTACTGTCGCCACCTGATGACCGCAAACAGCCAGAAACCGGTAGTGGTGTGTAAGTGCGGGGGACGTGAGCAACACATTACTTGGTCATCCATAGCGCCTCAAGTGCTTGACCCAAAATCAGAGTGTGTTTGCACCATCATTGGTTCGGTGTACGAACCGCTATGTAAGCGGGGCATTCCGTATAACTTTGTTTTACACCACTTATCCATTGTTTCAACGCTCACTGAACCTAATCTTACTGTCGCCACCTGATGACCGCAAACAGCCAGAAATCGGTAGTGTTGTGTAAGTGCGGTGGACGTGAGCAACACATTACTTAGAATGTCGTTCTCAGAAAATGTGTTGTTCAGATCTAGCCGACTTGATATAGACCACTTAACGCTAACAATATAAACGATCAAAACCAAAAAAATGCAATTTATACCATTCTATTCTCACATATCTTGAGGCAGATTACAAAACT
>JACCGJ010001047.1:5561-66148 GCA_013407085.1 Atriophallophorus winterbourni
CTCCCAAATCCTTAACAGGCTGTGTGGCGTTAACACTTAGAGACTTTTCCGACACCTGGACTGAAATCTTATTAACCAGTGCTGACAAGAGTTGGCTCTTATTGAGGTTTAATGGGAGGTCCTACTGATATGACCCGTTTATGACCCATTTAAGGTCGTTCATAAGGGAATTTCCTCCGTTGATCCGATAAACTTCACATTGGTCGTGAAAATAAAGCATGGGCAATTCAATGCAGACAACAAGTCATCAATGAAAAGCAGGGATTGAAGAGGACCGAGTACCGACCGTTAAGTACCCCACGGATCACGTCAGTTTGGTTCAAATGTGGCCTCGTGTACTAACCAAATGAGAAAACCGATACAAGTCATGGAATTCGAGACAGCGTAATCTTTTTGCAACTTTAAAGGTCTCGATAAGAACCACCCTATGTTGCCTCCGTCGAAGCGAGAAGTGTCTGTAGCAACTTGTAATTTCACTTTCTCTTCAATTGCACTTCCATTTCCATCAATGTTTGTTTTAATCAACCATTATTGCAGAATATACTTTGTCCGCGCGCGTTCCTCTTCTGCTTGATTTTCGTGGTGCTGTGTTATCGCGTGTTTGCGAATCACGACGGTTAACAGCAAAATTGACTTTCGCCACATTTTTCAGCTTCGCCAATTCTAATTGCTGATCAACGCGATACACCGGAGTTTGCAGCTGGAATATTTTTGTGTGTGGATATTTGCATTGGACATTGAATTTTTTACTTATCGTGAGTTCGTTCCTTTGTCCGTTTTTACTATAACATTTTCCTGTTATATTTTTGCATTTATCCACTACAAATCCTAATACTAATATACGATTTTCGTAGTTGATGTATGCTAAGCCCTCGATCATGCGAATGACCAGCTTCTGTAACTTTTCGAGCTGCACTATATTCTTCTGGTAATACAGCTTTCAATCCTTGTAGATTGGCAAGAGCATCTTAGCTTTCCAGCAAGTTAGGGCTGAACGTAATAGAAAGAGTTCCCACTTGACCCTTGAGACGCTGTAGCAAATTGGTCAGCCCGCTTAAATTATGTGGAGACTATGATTTCTTTGCCCTCAGCAGATTTTACACTGCGGAACTACTACAATTATGTTTCCTGCCAATATAGAGAGCGAATGACTCTTCTCTATGTTAGAGGAAGGTCCCACTCAACAGCACATGTCGTCAGATCTTCGTCGTCATTTGTCAGATCGGGGTTATCCGACCAACCGACAATTTTAAGTCTAGATTATTAATGAAGATTAGGAACGGCAACACTCCCAATACTGAGCCTTGGATAACCCCGCTCGTTATATGCCAAAATATATGACCGAAAAGGAGCGGATGCCTAGGAATGCGCGAATCCAGCACATAAGTTCTCGTGATACTTCTACGGATGAGAGTTAAGGAGGCAAGAGCCTGTGGTTGACTGAATCAAAAGCCTTTCTGATGTCGAGATAAAAGACTTCTACCGCTATACCATCATCCATCTCATAAAAACCTCGATTAGATAGCTTGACAAGTTAGTTAGACATGTCCTACATTTTAGTAATCCGTGTTTTCGTCATTTAGTAGAGAGTGTTTGGTTAGATATCCACATATTTTATCGCGAATCAACCTTTCCATAACATTACATAGTACTTTCAGCACATGCATTTTATATAAATTTCTTGATATTTGAAAACCCATGAATCTCTTAGCACACATTTTTTCTGGCTTATTTTAGAAACAGAAATATCTTATTCATCATGATGCGTTTTAATAGAAGACTATGATCGACATTTAACGCTTTGTATTCCGTAATAACTAAGTTAAAAATGCTCAACTCGCTTCGTTAAGCAAGATTGAAAAATCATCCGTAGATATTTCGGTATATTATTGATTTTTGACTAATAACTTGAAGGGTAGTTAGTCATAACCACGTTGAGTCGTTAAAGGATATATTAAATGTACTTAAATGGCATCCCAAAGCACTGCAAACGTTTTAATGGCGCGGTATGTTTAACTTTGTTTCATTTGTTTTATTTTGCCTAACGATCGATTTTCAAATCTCTGGTCTATCAATTTGCTGTAAATTGGCAATCAATTTATCGCAATATACACATATTATAACTGGTTTTAAACCTATTCTAGTATCTTTTTGAAACAAATACCAATATTAAAAGTTATCTACCCATATTGGAAAATTTTAAAACCGAGACTTTGCCAAAAGCGTCACATATCTCTGCATTCAGATCAATATGACGTAAAGTAGTTTATGACATAGATTTTTAAGTGTAGCACAGTTGTACGCATCCAACATGCTCTGGCATTCCTGTGAGGAATTACGAAACATATTTAAAAATTAGTTTTCTGGAATGAACTGTAAGCGGAACGCAATGTTATCTTTTTTGAAGACCTCTAATCATATTATGAACCACGTAGTCGTAATAGAGAATACGCACGTTTCGTTGTCAAACGCTGTAGTGTTTTGGAATAACTACTCCGTCAATAAAATCGGGTCCTGTCCGAAGTGCGGACGGCAAGGTTAAAGTGCACGAGGGTAAGGGAGAAACGTTAAAAAGAATGCCATCGCTAAAAATATACCTTCAGTAAACTTGCTGCAACCTATCTTCGTCGCTTTATAATTACAAATAAATGTCCTGGCTGAGTATGATGGTTAGGTTTTTTGAACTAATTGTAGTGGTTGAAAGGAGGCTAACTCGTACTCTGTTCATTCAAAATCGGGAAAAGCCGTTGATTCGTGAAAGTAAATTTCCGCGGCAAATTGACCGTTTCCTTGTTTAGGTCGTCTCGCGGATAACCACGCAAATTAACTGCCAGGTAAAAAGAGTTCATCCTGTAGGTCGTTGGAACAATACAGTAAGTAGTGCTCGCTGAATTTTTACACCTGTTGCACAGAGACACAATTATATCGAAAAGTGCTCACGATGAACGCTACACAAAACGTTTCATAGTTGTCTCGGACATGGGGCGTTAACGAGTCTTTTACAGGAAGCATTCAAATTCGTTAATGACCTGCTCTAATACTTAAATACTCAAATGCAACCAACATTATACTAAAAAACATCTGATTTACTGGTAATCAAATAACTTTAAAATGGTCCGGCAGTAAAAAACGATTGCTAGAACACTCAATGGTAAAACAATCGCCTCTTGGAATCTCAAGGCACTTCGCCAGAAAACAAGCAAGAATTACTTTTCAGAGGCTTTTAAAAAAGGAAAATCAATGTACAACTGCCATCAAGCCGTTACATGCGCGTTAACATGCGCAATCCAACCATCTATATAGTGATGCAGTCTCAAAAATCGGTATTAGCCCGGGTGCACCAATCCAGTGTAAAAGTAAATTAAATGGTGAACAGCATCGAAATGCCAGTGTAATGTATACAAAATGCTTATAGTGTAATTGTACCGTTTCGCACGTGAGTAACGCGTATTCCACCCGTTTCTTAGTTCGACAAATTCAAAATAACAATTTGGATGTTATACGGTACTGTAATCAGCAACAATTACAACAACAATAATTATACAAAACCTCAACTGTACAGGAACGCTTACCAAACAGTGGAGCCAAAATACTCCAGAATCAATTATATCAAATGCAAACAAGTTTAATGACGACCTGAGATATAAATATAATGAAAGGAGTTACCAAAATTGCCGTCCAAAATGTCTATCAAAGACAAGCGTTTCACGAAGCAAACTGTTCATCGAATAATTAATACATACTTGAGGCTAACCATGGAGTATGCGGTTCAGGCTTGGTCACCCTGGCTACAGAAGGACATCAGCCTCTTGCAGAGAATATATCATCGGACTATCAAGCTAGTACGTGGTTTGAAACATAAACAATACGAAGATCGGATTACAAGCCTCAATCTCTTCGACTCTCGCTACCACCGTTTTAGAGGCGACTTGATTCTTAAGTTCAATATACTGCATACCCACAACCATCCCCTGAATCAACTATTCACACGACTACCACCACGAACAAGCTGGAGTCATAACTATACAGTACTTATTCCCAACTCGAGGCTGAACTGTCGAAAGTATTTTATTCTGTACGTGTATGTTTTACTTGGAACTCCCTACCCCGTAACGTTGCACATTCACCCAACTTGGATATATTCAAATCGAACTTGGACAACTTCATGTCGACCAATCCAAACATTGAAACAATATATTCTACATCATAAAGCTTTGAACCAGTGCATCCAAGTAAACTATACATATTTACCCTATCAAACCGGTTGAAAACAATTTCTGCTCTATGTATTTTTACGTGATTCCTGAACTAATCAGTAAGCAAACAAACCCCGTTTTACTACCTATGTTATTTGTAATTCGCATATTATTCTGTGGTTTTTGTAAAGCTATGTGCTTTTTAGACCATTAAATTGAATTGAATTGAATTGAATAAATTGTGTCAAAATACAAGCCAATTACAAGTGCCCAAAATGGCAACCAAATTCAACAACAATGACCGACAATGGCATAAACAATGAATTAAAACAAAAGTTTCACAAAATATGTGAACAGAAGATTTCCAATAAGACAATTACAATAAGCAAAGTTTAAGTTCTAAATTCTGAAGAGAAAACACACAAAACCCAAATTCCAGTCACAAAAGTCGGTATTGTATAAAAGTCGAAAGTAGAAAGGAAAAAGAAGAATTTCAAAGCTACATGACACTAAACATGTCTCTCACAGTAAGTAATAACTGAAGGACCTCCCGCATGCTGCACAGGACTACCGGCTGTACTTTTCGTTGAAAAAAGGCTCTCATCCAAGTCGATTCTAAAATTCACTGCCCACGAACGTAGAATGGCGAAAATCCAATCGGTCGTATTACAACGATTTATTTCATACCCCAATTCCGAGATCAATTACAACAGAGTGAACACTACGCTTTAACGTACAAAATCGATACTTCTACACTGTTAATCAATAATATGTCAATGATGATTGGAAACATTATTCTATGTTCAAACCGATCAGTGAGTTGGAATCTTTTCACTGTCCATCAGTAGTGTCCAATTATAGGACGATTAAGGATTCGGGTTATTTTATTCGTTTGATGCAGTGCCTAATAACAGAATAAAACAATGTTATTACAGAAATGCCAAATCATCGCATTGCTAATTGTTGGAGACTCATATCTCCCGAGCATCGAGTTGTGTGCTGAGATGTCTTTATCAAAGTCAGTTAAGTAGCAATATCTTGACTTGTTCAATGCCCTTGGCCTCAATCTCCATATCAAGGAACCTACTAGATATTGGTCGAGACATATTCCGTTCAATTTGTTTTCTTCTATTGTCTCATAAAAGAGATCTTTATGGGAACAAACACGTTTCGCCACTAGCTAAGTGCGACCGCGCTGTAATTTTTTGAATGTTCCTTAGTGTAACCTAGACACCAAGTGAAGATGGCCGAAACTTTGGTCGCATAGACTTGTACAACATCAAATTAATGTAAAGGAGATGAATTGAAAACCATAGGAATTTGAGGCTGGTGTAAAAATCGTATGGAATATTATAAGATGGCAGCTTTTAAAACGGGATATTTTTGCTCCTGTACAACCAGTGAGAACGCAATGAAACTCCCAAGGTATAACGCGTCTGTTCGTTGGGTTATCAAATGGCGTAAACGCAGTTGAAAAGTGCTTAAATTCTCTGGCACTCAAAGATCTACACTGCGGTATATACGGACCAGAAATGTATCCGTTGCTTTGAAAAACAAAGATGAAAAATTCTTTAAATCCAGACTTATTAAAAAATCACAGATTTACTTGAAATATTTTGTAGATATGTTTAATCCAAACGATCTTTAAGAGAACGAATAGGTACGTTAGATCTGAATGATGGCCACTCGACTTTGACTGTTCAAGTAAAAGCCGATAATTTGCACGCTTCGCTGGAAACCTTCTATCTTCATTTGCCAATGCAAGGTAGTCGTGCGACCTCACTTAGAATACTGTGTTTAATCCTAAACACGGTATTTGAAAGAAGATATTGCATGTCTTGAAAGGTTCTTACGCCTTGCTACTAGAACTGTCGAGGGAAAGACAGGTAAAATCTATGAGACGAAACTGAAGGATCTCGATCCGTTCTAACAAATGAGACGGTTGCTGCGAAGCGACCTAAATAGTCATTTTAGATTCTTAAGGGTTTAACGGGAGATAATATTACTGAATTTCAATAGCTTGCCTTTAAAACAGCTGCATGGGGTAATTGAATGAAACTTCTTGAGGGTAGACCCAGGCTGCTGGTACGTGATCTTTTTTCAGCAACTGTGTGGTAAACCACAGGAATACGCTTTTACGTAATAAAATATACCTACCCAAAGCAATAAGCTTAATGTGGTAATTAGACGCTAAACGGCTGAAATAAGTATTACAGACCATGATGCAACCTAAGAAGAATATCTTCCATATTTCAATAATACATATAATAATTTTAAATATGAATATAATACTAGACCATTCCAGTCACCTACTGGTTTGCAAACTAAATACATAAATCTGAATGACGTTAATGAATTCTGTAAACAAATTACGTTAATCCTCAAAACAGAAGAATAAATATACCACCATCCATTTGCAGAATAGCTTTCTTGTATTTAAAATTCTAATGCAATTATTTAACACTTTATTAGAAGCTGGATTCTTCTAGTAAGAGAGGAAACATTGTTGTTACAACTAGACATATCTGGCTCAAAACACACTGTATCAAATTGTCGCACAATTAACCGCAATGGAATTTTTAATAGATTACGAGAAAAATAGTGAGAAGGTTATTTTAAATCCCTCATCTTCAAGTTTCAAATCTAGAGTTCAACACAGATTCTGGAATAAGAGATCTTGCATTATAGGTTAGCTCAAATACCTTAACCATATAACTAATTCCATTAAGGAAGGTTTGGCAGTCTTAGTTATCTTCTCTATGTATAACCAAAGCCTTTGATACTGTTCCTCATAAATTATTAATATCGAAAATTAAATCATATGGCATAGGATGTAATTTTTTCCTGGATAACATCTTTTCTTACTGATTGCACATACTCTGTTGAAATCAATGACCACAGATCTCACAGCCTGCCGATTTGAAGGTAGCGTATTGGGCCCGTTATTGTTTCTTTTATATATAAATGTCGTACATAACTTCATTTCTCATAGTAAACTTTTCTTATTCGATGATGACACGAAAATCGTTATCACTTTTCCAGCTAATCAAGTATACAATTACATAGATACGTTGAACAATTATTTAGTTGTACTTGCAATTTAGGGGACAAAAATGGTTTCAGGTTTCCAACAGGAAAATCAAATTTCTTGCCCAAAAGATGTAAGATACAAAATAATTCAATTCTCTTTAAGAATAATGCAATTCAAATGATAGACAGCATGCGTGATTTAAGATTTCGATATTATACATCACTGACTTTTAATGTACAGATTCGTAATCTTGTCACTAAAGCCAATCAAATTATGAACAATATACACGGGTCTATAATTCAAACACATTGCAAAATAAAATCGATAAATAATTGACCATTTTATCGTCTAGACTATTGTTGCATAATATATAGCAACATAAATAAATCAGATAGCATCGTTTTAGAAAAGATACAGTGGTTTCCCACTAAATCCATTATCGGTTATAACATCAAACAAACTTATAAAGAAAAATGTTCACAAATGAACATTGATCCGTTATGGTTTCGCAGACTCAAGTACAATTTCATCTTATTCTTTAGAATAATGTCATTGGAAAATCTAGACATAATTTTGAATCTTTATATACAGCATGGTTTCGAGATAATGGTTTCGAAACAGTGAAAACGTGTTCAGTTACCTGAGTCCTGTAATGAAGAACGACAGAATTTCTACTGGACTTAATATGCTAAACTGTGCATTCCCCTCCATAAATATAAAAGACTTAGCTCCTATTTACAATACTTCAAATGTAATCTGGTTTGATTACTTACCATAGAAAAAATATCTGATCCTCTTAACATAGATGTTTAAACTGATGATCTATTTAATAATGGCACATCTGCATATTAATATTAAGTTTAGTATCACGACGTTGGCGAAAACACTCACTCGCTTTCGAGTATTTGATTTCCAGGATAACACCTCTACACCAACCTGAATAAGACTGCCCCACAGAAGACCTCATCATGATGTAACTAATCCCTTTGTTTCCTGAATCGATGACCTCTCACCCTGCTGGTGAAGCAAACCCCACCCTTGGTTTCCAGATATCAGAAAACAAAATACGTGTGAACCTTACGAACTATATACTCAATACCGAAGTGCCGGGTGCACAACCGCATACTGTTGAAGAAAATCTGGGCGCATGATCAGCTTTTAGCTACCTTCAGCCCGGTGCAACTTGAAACTTGAACTTGAAGATACGTAACTATATAATTGTCGAATTAATGTAGTTTGATTGCATTTGACTATACGGATGTCTTGTTTTCACATTCAGTAACATTGATTGCGTTTTGAGTCAGATGTCTATGTCGTGATTCACATCGACATCACAATGTTTCGAATTGTTGTGCTTCTATCATCGAATGTTGAAAAACTCGGACGACAAATTCTACAGCTGCTACATTGATACATGGTACGGTTGACTGTTAACGTATTTTCAATAATTCAAAACGTTTACCTGTAAAAAGTTTTTTCACTTCAAAACCCAGGAAACATCTGAGAAGCTATATTAATGTCAGAAATACGAGTGATTGTTTCTGAAAATGTTATCGCAGTAAATTTTTCGGTGTTACATCCTGCTTGCAAACCTTGACGTGGTCTTTCAAGCTACTTTCAGAGAATTGAACCACAAGTGTGAGAATATTCCGGTTTGATATTTCGGTTGTCTACGAAAGAGATGACCACCGCTCAATTGTAGTGTCTCCTGTAAATCCTGCCTTCATTCGGCTGCTCTAGATAATTTAGCAATTTAAAATCAATTGTATGACGTACCTGTTGAAGTTTTTAAGAGCCACCCCGATATATTTGTCATTAATATGGTGTTGCACTATAAAATAATATCAAAGCCAAGATAATTATAGAGCATGACATACAAAATTGTGTGGGCCGAAATTCCAGCTAATTACTACGCACAGGTTTTTTTATTTTGCACATGTCGAAATGCATTATCATATTCAAAGCGATTGAATGCGTCAAAGAATTTTCCAAAAATCGCATAGACGATAATCAAACGCTTCATTACACGTGGTTATCAAATGCTTATTAATCATAGGGAAGCTAATAAAATTGTCTGTCTATGTATTTCAAAGAAGAAGTAAAGTCTAACGTTTTCGTAAACACTATGAATTATTCTCAAGTCTAACGAAACAGCAGAGTTTTTCTCTGCAGCGCAACCCTGATTAAATGGGGTTGAACATTTTATATTTCGCGATCTATGTTAAAAGGCAGAATAGTAATGAGAGCAAATTCTTAGAAGAATGAACATTGAACAAAAAGCATGTAAAACTAATCTAAATATATTAAAGTTGTCTTGTAATGAAGCCAGTACAAAAGGTTAAACACCCAAATACTCCGCTAATAGTATGTAAAATTTCGGAATATGTATGTTATTTGAATTCAATACAATTGGTGGAATAAAACGAGCTAAGTTAAATAAATTCGAGTTTCGTGATAATCACGATGCGATTACGATAGCAAATATATTGGTAATACAATGAGCAATGAAGCGAATCCTAACCAATTATGAGAGTTTAAAACATGCAAGAGCCTTCAGAATTGGGGTATGGAAAGTTTTTATGGAGTGTATAATGTTTACACGAAGAATTACCATTTATAGTATCTTGATTATATGCAAGAACATCGCCTTCACTCTGCCGATTTACCGAAGATGAAAAATGCATTAGAGTTAGGCCTAGCAAATTAATCGGAACCATGTGAGAAAACGAAAACATCTTTACGGTAAATAACTTAAGTAAAACAGGTAGTCTCGTATATGTGGCTTTTAATAACATTAAAGACCAGTTACACCTATTACTACATGGCTGTTTGATCGCGAAGCAATGCGCTAGGATATGGTGGTTAAAATTTCTGTTTAATTGAAGGAATTATATTGCTGTCAACAACATCAATTTGAATTTTTGTGTTTCGAGCTCTTGTATCTTGCGATGGATGGTTCTAAGTCAATTCCAATTCTCAAAGTTCCCTAATGATCTTCCAAGCCTCATCCAAACTCATTGTGTGATGTTAGCGGTGAATCTTGATTTAGATACTTGAAAAACAAACTGCTGCAATGCAAGACCCCACAGAAAAAAACCGAACATTTTCCTTTGGTCAAAGTAGTGGTCACTGCCGATAAAACAACGAAAATGTGCTTCATTCCACCTAAAATCGAGTTAACCGGAGCAATCATACTACATTTTACACAGTATACAAGTATATTATAAAACCATTGGAAACCAAAAACACTACCGGGAAAATACTGCGAGCTATTTCTATAAGTAATCCGTACATCGTTCTATTTTAAAACATATGATAAAATTAAGGCGATATCGGGGTTCATTCATTTTCATTGATTTTTCATTGATTGCGTATCTAAAGCTGCCTGCTCACATACTAAGGTTGAATTCAATGCATCGAAACACTTACCGAATTACGGAAGTTTTCCAAATTAAGTAACAGTCAAATTCATATAAACTGAAATTCCCGGAAGAATAAATTTTATAGTAACTCAATTCGATGTGTTGCCTACATAAATTTCACTTGAACTGAGATTAGAATTTCTCATGTAAGGCGATCATCGAGTAAATACAGATGTTTAAGCATCTTTTGTAGCGGCTGGTTTTTCAAACAACCGAAAAAAACAAACGGTGAATTGATGATCTATCTTCCGGAAAACATATAGTTGGGTGCTTCTCCGCACAAGGAAATTCTGCACAATCAGTTAGCTTGTCAGTCACTAAAAGTCCTATGAAACTGGAGTGAACTGAACTGAGAGATATCTGGTGTGTCACACAATCAACCTTTGATCTGTGGTTGCGATTTGGAGTAAGTTAATACTCAGCTTGGGAAATTCGTAACATATTTGTTCATTCATATAACTCTGGTGTGACACTTAACGAAATGTTGATTCATTTTGCTTTTAGTAAATAATCATTTCCAATTAAACATTGTTACGTCAGTGTCTTTTAATCATTTTCGTGTCATGAAGCGCAGAAAACCGTCTCAAGTACAGTTCCTAATTACGTTAAACGCAAGTATTTAAGGGAATCCGTAAATACCGTTAAAACAGAACTTGCTCCAAAAATCAATGAAAGTCCCTTCCAACGACTCGGTTCGACCAATGATTCAGCGAAGCAGACCACTAACCAATCGAATGGAAGTGCTAAATTATCGAAGAGTTTGAACATGAAAATTTGCCAGAAGAAAACAAAATCGAAGATCTAACGGTAATTTGTAGTAATATCATTGAATCAACATCACTATCACTAGAGCAACGCGAAGCAGATGAAAATGAACATTGAAATGATGTTTGCCAAAGCTTAGGTATCACCGTCTCACCTGCATTGTTGACCCGATTATTTTGACCATCGAACACACCTTGTGCAAACTCACCCAGGTTACGGCGCGTAGTACAATCGTCTGTACAAGATGTAGAAATATCTTGCTCGCCTCTTCCCTCCTAATTGTAAACAATCCGAAGTAATAATATTGCCTTATGTTTCGTGAGAAATCGACAAATTCGTCATCAGAATCCGGAACTATAAAAAGAGGCTCTAGATCGACGAGCTATTATCGTTCATGGTATACCCAGTTGGAGCAAAGAAAAATCTAGTAAACGACTGCAACACGACTGTAGTGAATGGAGATTTTAGAAGAGAGCTCGAGTTCACACTGCACAATAACGACGTATGTTATGCACCTTAAGCCAAAAAAAGAATAGCAACCGATCAATTCTGGGTCGATAAATTCACTACTATGAGTTCTATAACTGCGCCAATAATTAAATCTCTATAAGGATGTTACACGAATTTTCAGGGCCTGGTGTGAAAATTTACTGAACTTTATTCACATGCGACCGAGGCGTACTGGGATTTGATTGCAGTGACAGATAGCTGGATGAGTTATTTCGTACACGACTTTGAACTCAACATCCGACACATGATGATTTACAGAAAAGATCAAGCAACAAAAGGAGGTGGTGTACTCCTTTGCTTACATGAAAGCATCAATTGTACTATACTTGTCTCCCCTGCGCTAGATGTCCCAGATACATAGTTTTGCTTCACTGAACTGCGTGTTTACTGCAGGTGCCTATTAGCATTGATTTATCTCTCCCCTTCTACATCATATACCACTAGCATTGTTCATTTTAATACAATAAGTTTCGAATTGAAGATTCCTTATTCACATTCAATCCTGCTCGGTGATTTTAGGGTACCGACACTTTCACATACATTACGGTTATCGATTATTTCAAAAACTTTCTTCGAGAAATAATGACTCGCAACCACCTTTACAACCATGGGCAACAACCAACGCGATTTCGATCTGAACAAACCCCATCTACTTTGGACCTCATACTTACAAATAAAGAACTCATGATAGAATATGTTTATCATGCAGCTCCGCGCGGATTGAGTGATCATGTTGTCATGACATTTGATTATATCTTCCAATACGAGCTAGTAGGAAATAGTCCACGAACATACACAACTGTGATCAATGACTTGCTTCGAGCTCTTATTATTGTTAATCGATGGGATTTCTTTAACTTACATCAGATTAGGAAATGCTGGAAATTTCTACAATTAAATCCGTATCATCATTGATTTGTCATCAAACTGGGAAGTAATAAGCAACAAGCAACGTCTAAATAAGCCTCTTAGGAGCAATACGCCAAAACGGTTGTGTAAACGTGACAAGACCTGGTATTAGTACTTGGACCATATTTAACAACTAAATTGGTGCAACTACATCTTGTTACGAAATCAGCGTGACTGCCTTATTCGAAATGATAGAAAACATTACCAAATCAGTCTAGTCGGAAAATTTGTTATGAATCCCAAAGCATTGTAAAGCACGTCAACAACCTCGGGAATGCTAAAATAGGACTACCGTAGCTGGCCTCTCCTACTTGCGTGGTGACATCATTTGAAGATTATGCAAACGTGTATCGACAACTATTCGCATCAGCAATCTTACACGTGCCAAACACATGGACAGTTTCTGAGCGCTAACAGCTGCTGTCTACAAATTATTCACAATGTGGTTAAAACAAAATTGATGACAATGAAGAGAACAGATTCACCCGGAATAAATAACATACACCATAACCTTTTGCATAATCTGTCTTCTGAATAAGCAATACCGAAGTCTGACGTCTTCAAGATAATGTACGAACAGAGCTTCGTGAAAAAAACGTGGAATACTGCCCAGATTGGTCCGATCTACAAGGGGGAAAAAGTAAACAAATTCCGTTAAACTTTTGTCCGATAACTTAATTACAAAGGCTATTTAAAGTAATAGAGTCCACCATATCTGCTGCATTGCGGAATCATCTTGAGATCCATAACTTAATCTCTGAAACATCATGTATTCGTGAATAAACGATCTTTCCTGACAAACTTGCTGTTAGCAAAAGAAGCCTGGTATGAGCAAATGGATGCTGGCAACAACAACATTTGATCGTGTAAATCACGAACTGCTCTTGTCAAAACTCCTACCTACGAAGTAGAGGTTAAACTCCATGCATAGATTAAAGAATGGTTACTATCCGGTGAGATGTACTTGCAAGTCAAATCTGAGCTATCTAAGTCGATTCAAGTTGCCCGTGATGTCCCACGAGGACCAGTTCTCGGACCTATCCTATCTCTATGATAAATAAATGATTTGCCTACTATAGTACAGTCGCCCTTGCTAATTTTTTGTGATTACGAAAAGCTATGGCGCAAGGTAAATTCGACAGCCGACATACGGAAGCTGCAACGGGATATCGATGTGATTTATGCCTAGTCCCTATATAACGAAATGCCGCTGAATGCCTTAAAATGCAGCTTATTATCGCTTAAAAGCAAGTTGAAAAAGAATATTAAACAGTTGAACTGTTATTAAACATGCCTCCCTTGAAAAAGATTTAGGGGTGATTATTCAGTCTGACTAAGACAATTCTATGCAATGCTCCCTGCCATCGAAGCTGAAAGCAACTTGGGTCTCCTCAGAGGAGAATTGGTACGTTTAAAGCAAGTATAATCTGCAAATTGATTTCAACCTACATTCGCCCTTATATTGAATATGCCATACCAACATGGGATCTGTGGTTGAAATAAGATAATCATCTATTGGCGTAATTGGCAAAGATTTTGAGGTAAATTTGAGCCCAATTCCAGTTTTCTGCTTCTGTGACAAATTGTTATTTCAGAAATTTATTCGATGATTTCAACCATTTAATTGAAGTATTTTCAGCAGTGACAGATCTTTTGTTTGAGAAGTGTTCACTCGTAAAAATGCAATTCATTGTCTACTGTTTTGCATAAGGAATGTCACACAAATGCATTGTTGTTGGTTATTAATTCTTCGAGATGAGATTGTATCTCTGTGCTTTGAATTATGCGTTAAAGAATAGTTTTCTAAGCAGCGTCTCACTTGACTGACACCTGTTCGTATAATCCAAATGATGTATAACCAATTCTGATT
This sequence comes from Atriophallophorus winterbourni, assembly GCA_013407085.1. Lineage (NCBI taxonomy): Eukaryota > Metazoa > Platyhelminthes > Trematoda > Plagiorchiida > Microphallidae > Atriophallophorus > Atriophallophorus winterbourni. Next base: position 20,265 of record JACCGJ010001047.1, read on the forward strand.
TGAACTCGGAAATATATATTAGTGCCAACAGAACCGAGGAATGAATCGAGACAACATGCATCACTTTCTGTGTAAATTGATGACACTTGACACTGCTACCAAAATCTAATTGTTGAAATAGACCTGAAAACTTGATTGAGAAGCAATTATTTCAGACCATTGAATGTTCGAAAATTAGTCATGAAATATACTATCAGTATTAATATCTCTCTTTATTGAAACGTTTTCATCGTTTTCACCTCACACTCTGTTACCTGTGATTTCAAAATTACTTGAGCGACTCATTGTTGACGATCTAATGAAACACTTCGAGAATAATCAGTTGCTTTCGAGAAAACAGCATGGATTTAGACGTAATTATTCCTGTTTGTCTAATTTACTGGTAACGCTGGATGATTGGACAAAATCAGTAGACAAAGGGCAAGCAATACATGCCTGCTATTTAGATATCTCAAACGAATTTGATCGCGTTGACCATATCCTACTACTGTAGAAGCTTGAAGGGATTGGTATCACTGGAAAGTTGTTGAATTGGCTAAATGAATACCTAACAATTCGCACTACCCAGGTACGTGTTGATGGTGCATTATCAAAATCAATCGAAGCAACTAGCGTAGTTCCCCAAGGTTCAGTCCTTGGTCCGATCCTCTTTCTGGTTTATATCAAGGAAGAACCAGAAATTGTTTCAATGTACCATTTCGGTATTTGCGGACGACATAAATATATGGCGTTGCATTCGTTATCCAGAAGACTGTCTGCTATTAACAAATGATCTTGATACGCTTCACAGCTGGTCACTGAAGAACAAACTGCCATTTAACGTTAACAAATGCAGGATCATTAATGTGAAGAATCGAGTAGAGTTCACATATCATATAGGTTTGCATATCCACGAAAATTGCAGTGAAAAAAGATTTGGGTGTCTGAATATGCTCCAGTTAAAAAGCATCACTTCAAACTAACAGTGCCTTTAAAAATGCAGCACGTGTTCTAAATCTACTTAAACGTGTGTTTGGAAAATTTTCGCCCAAGATATTCCCAAGGATCATGAATACATACTTGAGACCAGTCATGGAATACGGTGTGCAGTCGATGTGGCTAAAGAAGGATGTGGAACCTATTTCAACAACCTAGTTTTATACATCTGAAACAAGCCTTATAAAGAAAGGATAGCTCAACTGAATCTGTTCAACTTTCCCTATGGACGAATCAGAGGAGATCTTATCTTACATTACAAAACATTCCATACCCCGAACCATCCATTACTGTGTTTATTCACGCGAAGGGATACGAGAAATTATCGGACTCATGAATATGTGCTGGTCGTACCCCATTCCCGCATGAACTGTAGAAGGTATTTTTACTCTGTCCGTGCCTGTTTAACTCGGAACACTTTACCTTCAACCGTTGCTCACTTCACTAGATTGCATGAAATTAAAACGAAATAAGATGAATTTTTATTGCATTATTCGTTTCCCGAACACATATATACTACTTAATCTACTTCCTTATCTTGTGTATACACTTAAATTTCAATTTTTACCATCCTATGGTTGTTGTTAAGCATGCTGCTTTTTAGCCCATTAAAAACCTTGAATTACCTTGAATTCCTTATAATTTTATTTTCAATTCTTGAGGATTGAAAATCCATGAGTAAACATGTTCCGACGTCGTTTCTTTGTCCATGTTTAAATTGTGTATTTGTCTCAAGAATTGAAATGAAGCAAATTCGAGAATTTGTAATGTGTACAGTGTTGATGCAATAAAATTTAACAGCTAAAGAATAATTGAAGCTCTAACCTACAAAGCAACGGCTTTCATCAATAAGAATATTTTTTGATAAATACGTTTCAGAAAGTTCAAGGTTGAGAGTCGAAATCATATAACTGACTTCAGACTTTGTTATTAGGAGTTTAAAATACACGAACTCATTTGGAGTTAAGAGCAACGACAAAATTTCTCTACATTGAGTAGCAATCCAACGAGAAATTGCCAGTTCGCTGTTTCTGGAGCTCAACGTTTTTAACAGCATTGCCAATAATGTTCTTAAGAGAAACGTATTACGAATGATGAGAGAATGAATAATCAGCGAGGCAGTGTTTTTGGAAGCGTAGAAGTATAAGGGGTATGCCGTAACAATATCTATGAAGCTTGAAATAACACCGAAGGTAATTTGAATGCTGTCTGTAATTTTCCCGAGTTTTGCTGGCGAAGCGATATAAAAGAATGTTAACTAATCATCTGATTATACTGGAGGAATATTTCTCAACATTTCTGATCACAATATCTAAGTGTTGAAGAAACGATATATATTCGAGCTAATCTTCATTTTATAATACGCAGCATAGGTTTGCACGCTAAATCATTGATTTTTCTTGTTTTTCTGTGAAATTGTGACAAGTGCAACACAAATATTTTGACAGCTGTGTGTGAAATTAAACATATTTCGAAGCTAGCAAATTATTCCAGAATGATTTCTCAGTAACAAGTAAGAATTAATAATAATAAGTTGGCAACGAAAAACTGAAGATTTTGAACAATATAAATGTGAACGTTTGAATTTGCTGATGTCTAACAGAGTTATAACTCGAATAATGGCATCAAAAATGATGTGCTTGTTAAAATATGGATGGAATCACTCGCGATTATATCAGAATTTCATTCAAGACTCTGGTTTGTGCGTTGACAAATTCACCACATGTTTGCCCTGTTATATAGGGTTCGTACAACGAAACACGGAGTTCAAACACAGATTCACATAGTGATTCCGGGTCGAGCACTCATGGCGCTTATGGATGACCAAAGTAATGTGTTGCTCACATCCCCCGAAATTACACTCCACAACCAGTTTCTGGCTGTTTGCTGTCATCAGACGGAGACAGTAAGATTAGTTTCAGTGAGCCTTGAAACAGTGGATAAATGGTAAACAAGGTTATACTTAAATGCAACTGTTGTTTAGGGTTCGAACAACGAAACACGGAGTTCAAACACAGAATCACATAGTGATTCCTGGTCAAGCACTCATGGCGCTTATGGATGACCAAAGTAATGTGTTGCTCACAAACAACAGTTTGTTTTGAATTGAACTCTGGAACAAATTGTTTTTGTCTGTTTGTAAAACTGGGCAAACCTCAACCCAGTTGACTTTCATCTAAAGTTTAGCATCATCAGCGAAAAGAACAAGTTTTCGTCGTACTGATTGCGGTTAATCATTTATAAATACTAAGAACAGTATTGAACCGAGTACTGAAAAATTGTTGGACATCGCTCGTGGCTTCAATAGATCGGGAAAATTCGCCCTCTCTTCTGACTTTATGTTTAGACAGGTAGCTTTTGAAGTAATAAGGAGTGATAAACTTGATCGAAGTCTTTAGATATATCTAAGTAGTAGACATGTACGGAGAACTCCATTCGTCCAGTGCTAGCGTCCAGTCGCTTTATAGACGTAAGTTAAACAAGCGTGAGCGTGTTTTTCTAAATCCATGTTGTGCCTGAGAAACAATTTCATGGATCTCGAGGTGCCTTATATTTCATTTCACAAGCCAAGCCTTCCAATACTTTAAAAATCGCTGAAAGAAGTATCACATGACGGTAATTAGCTTGATCTGAACGTGCGCCACTTTTGTAGATTGGTGTAATAACTCCGGTTTTCCAGTCATCTGGTACGATTTTCATTTTATTCTATGTTTAAATGAATCACATAGTGTGCTGCGAAGCTTCAGCTCACATGACTGCAGAATAGCCGGTGCTATTCCGTCTATCCACCGGGATTTGTTAACGTTCAGCCTGCGTCGATGCACAATCGCAATATTAACATCGACATCACTTAAGTTTTTCTCCTCTATTGAACCTGACAAAGGTGTTGGCAGGGAAACATCGTTCGGACAAAAGACTTGCGCAAAAAATTTTGCCAGTGCGTCAGCCGTAACTCTAACATTAGCTGTCAATTCTGAATAGGAAAAACTTTCGGGTTTATCCCTAGTCGCGTTGTTTACAATTGTGTAGACTATCCTAAGATGCCGTTCCATCTGCCTATCACCATAGATTTGGTGATATTTTTTGTCGTCGCGAATTACGGATACGTCTGTATGAGTGAACCAGTGTATAGTCCATGCTGAATTTCGCACAGCTATTGACTTACGAGTGCGGTTGCTTAGTTTGAATCAAAATGTTCAAGCATTTCGTTTCAGAATGTAAGCTGAGTTTTCGTCTATGTTCATACCCTATTTATCTTGAAACGCTTTAACAGTGCATCTTTGGATTCGTGAGATCTGAATGCCTCTCGTCCAGCATATTGAGTGATTCGCAAAGGCCAAAATAACCAACCTTTCTGATGAGTTTGACATCATTAGATGTCCTCCTGGCGCTGCGCACGAATTCGAAGAACAACACGAGGTGGGCACTTAGCCCAAGAGGACTATGATACTGCACTGACTCGAGTGCTGTTGCTTCGGATGAGAGTATCAAATCAAAGAGTGAAGATTCGTCAGAGCCTCTATGTACAATAAAGTAATTTACGTGATTGTACAAGGGATTAATTTTAATAATCTAATGGAAGTTATACTCGTGTGATTGCTGCGGGTGAAATTTTTTGGTGTAAAGCTGTGAAAGGTTGAAATTGCACATTATGAGTAATTGTGTTCCAATCAGATTCCGATCGCTACGCATTGCTTCTAGCAACATTTCGTTATGGGCATCAGATGAGGTAGGTGAGCGGTAAATATCACCAAGGATGAACTCCTCTCACGATACCAGGAGAAAACTACACCACACAGTATCCTCTAGCTGAAACCATGTATCAGAAACGGTTGTAAAGTGAAGAAGCTGGTGGTAATACACAGATACTCCACCACTTGTTTTTGATCCGTCTCTCCGAAGCACGATCATTTTGGGAATTGCTAGCTCACAATCATTCATCTGATCATTGAACGACGTTTCGCTTACAGCGATAATATCGACAGAAAACTGATTGCTCTAATGAGTTAATGCAGTTATTTTGTTACGCAAACACTGCACATTTGTTTATTAACAGTCATTGGTGGTTTTGTTGTAAGTTTTCGAGGTAAGCACCACAATACATCCACATTTTATACTGCTAAATGAACGTAATGGTCAAACCGACTGACCTCGAGCTTGCATCACATAAACCCATTTGGAGAAAAAGGTTTTCGAGAACTTGTTTGCACTAGCCGAACACGGATATGTTTAAAACAAAGACCATGTCAAATTGAAATGCAATGGGACAGTGAAATAACATCAATAATAATAACTATTATCCTGATTTAACAGCCAAAATACTAAACGTAAAGTAGGAACAAGATTTAATTGTATGTGAAAGGTGCTCATGGTTTACAAATGTCGAAAAACGTTTGATAACTTTATTCAATAAGCAAAAAACAAGTTTTTGAATGAAAAAATGGAATGTGTCAGTCAAAAATGAAGAAAAAAGTTAGGGGGTAGCTTTATTATGCGCAAGTGGTCGATAGCACGGGAATGAATGGCGTTCCATTGAGGTTATCTTCTAAGATGTCTACTGGCGCTCTGAAAGGAAATTTTTTAACAAATAATCGTTAATTAGTCAAAGACTTCTAAATATGCAGCAAAGAATCTGGGATCAATGTTAATAAGGCTAGCAAATGAGAAATAAATTTGATTAATTAATTGTGTGTGAATCCGGGACTGCAACTCAAGAAGACTAATTAGTAAAAATAGTGTGCCCAAGCCACATAACTGCTATACAGCTCAACTTAGTTCTGAATTAGAGGGTAAAAACCATGCCCACTTGCATCAGACACATTAGCACCTAAGGACGTAGAATTTAGTAAATCTGAACCCGATAACTCTTAGGGCTTATTGGGATGAATGTAAGCAAGACAATTGTCTAACTAATGGAGGTCTGTGAGTTATAAATCACATAACCCATAATCTTAACTTTGACTCCCATTCGACACCCTGGCTCGAAAAAATCAAAAGCATATTCGTCCTATTTTTCGCGTTATAGCATGTTATTCACAGTTTTTAAACATCCTAAATAGCGAATGTCTTGATCGACTACGTAGCATACCACCCACTTGAATGGAGTACATCACAAAAAGATCTCGGAATCTTGGTGTCTGGCACTTTGAAGAACAGCCTACAGTGCGAAGCCGTCTACAAGCGTGCGTGCAGCTTGCTAGGTTTACTGAAACGCATTTTCGGACATTTCCCACCACACTCACTCGCGAAATTACTAAACACTTACATACATCCTGTCGTTGACTACGCTGTACAAGCTTGGACGCCATGGATGGAAAAAAACATCTCGCTCCTCGAACGAATTTATCACAAAGCAACCAAAATGGTTACCGGATTGAATAATTTACCCTTTGAGCAGCGACTGACCAGACTTGGACTGTGCACCCTCGAGCGCAGACGTATCCTACACGACCTCACTCTGACATATCGAATCATCTACGCGAAATCCCACCCTCTCAAACAACTCTTCAAGTTTGGTTCGGTTGTCCCCACACGCAGCCACCCTTTGACCCTTCAAATCCCACACTCACGATTGAATTGTCGTCGTCACTTCTTCGCTGTTCGTGTATGCTTCTTGTGGAATATCTTGCCGACAGTTATTGTTACCTCAGCGAACGAGCACATCTTTAAACAAAGGTTACGAAACCTTATGTTGAGAACTACTGCGTTGGCCCCTACCTATTGATGTCTATATTTTTTTAACGTATGGAACTACCGTCCATCCAAAGATTCTTTTCCCTCAGTCTGTGTTGCCATTGAGGATTATTTTTGCTCCACCTATGAAGAACACGGATATGATCATACAAGTAACGATTTTTTTAATTTTTTTATACGTATATCCTATGGTAGTGTGCAGCAATTTGCTTTTTTGACCATAAATCTTGAATCTTGAATCATGAGAATTAATAAGTTCAAAAACTGAAGAAATGGCTTTACATTAGATACCGCTGTACGTTTAATTCACAGTTTTACAAGAGCTGGATGGTAGACAATAAGGTAACACAGTCTCATTCGTTGACTACAAGTACGCGTTTGCCTCCCTTGATCGTGCCCAAAACACGGACCTATCCACGGCACAGGCTACACCATCAAATGCTGATATGTATACTTTGATATTATAGCAATGGATCTCAACATGTCACTTACTTTTTTAGTTTTACACTTGAAATACATCAAATTCAAGGAGCGATTTCTTTATCCTTATATGTTTCGCATAGTATACATAACACATTGTCAAAAGTTATGCGTGAATATGTTGATGACGAAGTTAATGGATGCAGCATATCTTGAAACGGCTCTTTGCATTCAATCTGAGCTGCATGAAATTATAAAGATAATTCTGTCTTTAACTCCTGACCGAGGCACTTCATCAAACGACATTGTTATCAACGTTACGCTTGCTGTAGTACTCATCACAATCCATGTCTAATTGTACAGATTGTACAATGGAGAATCTTTTCGATTATTCGTAAACGTAACCTTACTAAAAAAAAGTTGCGCTTGTATGTCACTGTTGGATAAGGTTGGTACGACCAACCTGTTCAATCATTTGCATGCATCTCCATTACACACACACACACCAGTCTACATGTGTGGAGGCTCGTGTGAATCAATGTGCATTAATAAATCGATAATAAAAAAACCACAATTAGTTAATTACTTAAGACTTGCCATAAACCACAGAAACATTTCGCAGCAGAAACAGTGGTGGAAGACACGACATGGGTAGACAAATGAGAACATAGACATCACCTGGCACGTCACACTAGATGAAACAGATGATAGAATACCCGCAATCTAGCACCGGGGTCACATGAATTGATCACATGATGCAAACGAGCATGATAAATCGATTGGGATTAGATAACCGCGACGAATAGTAAACAAATAGATCAATGAACCACAGTGAAACATTTCGATGGTCAAAAATGGAAGATTATCAAGTAAATTACCCCGTAAAACATGATTGCACGTAGTTCCACCATCTCTCGGTTGCGCTGGTCAACCTTGACGAGAGTCGATTGGCATTTTACATAAATCGATCAGTTTTGGCTTACCAGCCAACTTCTTGGGCTCCGGCGTTTGACGTCCAGTGTGTGGATTCGAATGTGATAGCCCGATACTTGTGGTTGAATAGTTGACAGAATCCTGATAACCGCTGTCAAGGTTAAGTTCGTGAGTTTTGTAAACCTGGTCGGCATCGGCCAGATCAACCACAACGCTTTCCAGCGTGGACAAGGAGGTTACGAGGTTAGAGTTAAATCCTGAACGAGAATAGTTAAAGCATAAGTTGTTGAGATGTTGAACAAGGGGTTGTTTGTGTTTTGAGGATGGTGTGGGGTTATTTGTTGTTAATGTTGAGCATTCTTTATTTGGATTAGGCTAGGAACATTTCAAATCACGGCAAAATTCAGGGACAATATTCAACGTACTGGTTTTTGGATCAGGAACGCCATTTATTCTGGTTAAAATGGGCAATATAAAGTTCACATTCCAATTAAGGCAGTTACAAAGAACATTCTCTTTTAAATCCAACCGCAGAAGTTTGAAGAAATTATTTCTAATTTAGAAGACAGTCTGTCTACTTCAAGGTAAGGCGTTGTCGTCGTGGAGGACAAGTGAAGACTTGGCTCGCCACCGTGAGAACGGATGTGGAGCTGCTTGGTTTACGATCGGCTTACGGATGGCGCACGTGGGACCGGACCTGTCTTAAAATCTGCGCAAATCTCACTTCTAACCAGCGAGCGTGAGTGGCTGAAATCCATGACATCAACGAAGCCGACTCATCCTCCAGAAGGAGATAGTCGCGCAAAAGTAAGGTAAATGTAAAGTATTAATATGAGATTCATAAACCCCACGTGTTTCGCGTTTCTTTACATGGACACTATTGATATCCAACTTACATCTGAGTGTTGAGAGGGAATCAGTGTTTCGTGCAATGTTCAGCTTTGAGCATTATAGAGTCTGTCTTGTGATCGCTTGCAAATAGAAGAACAGATCAATGTTACTATGGAAACCTACTTGAAGAAATTAAATTTATACCTGTATACGCATTTTTAGCAATGAAATTAAATTCACCAGAAAAATTATATAAAAAACGAAGAACATTTGACATTTGATTTCCAACTGTTAGTCGCGCCTATGCAGCGGCCTTTGTCCGGTTAACCAGGTATCGATCTAAGTGAGAAACAATAGAATTTCTGAGTTTTCCCGTTTTTTTAATTTAGGGATAATATATCGGTGGGGAATGTTATGTAGGCAATAAAGTTCTTGTGTAGTGCATATGTACCACCTGAAGAAATAACTCTGATTCTTCTGTCACCTTCACAAAATGGACAATCGACGATGGAGCTTCAAATAAAATCTGCGGTATTATTGATTACGATTGATTGAATATATTGATTGTTATTTGAAAAGTCACCACAGATTTCTCTGCGGAATTTTAACTGCATTTCGCGTTAGCATCAAAAATGTTCAACGAATCATAATTGCTTGAAGAAACCTTACAACACAAATTTCAAATTTAAGAGATTCGTCAGGGAAGATATTATGAAAAAGATGTGCTTAGTTTAATTTTTTTTAAAATGGGATGTATGTTAAAATGGTAGAAACATTATTCATGCTGCAATCGTTCTACGCCGACCATCATTCATTTTAGATTAAACCCTGAGAGAGAGAGAGTGAGACAGTTTGTTTCTCTGAGTGGCACGTCGAGTTTGTCGAAATGCCGTCACTTACCATGTTGATTGGTTTGTGTGTGTTTGCATGTGTCAATCGACTCTCGTAGGCATCACGATTTTGAAACTATTCGAACATCATTTTTGTTGTTCACACTGAGCCGTGATACGCAGAATTGATCAAAGCTGCCCTGATGACGCAATTACAAACGCAATTTAAAAGAACCCGAGAGTCCTGTGTTCACTGAGTATATATTTAACTAAGAAGATTGTTTCCGCGAATTGTGCTTTAAGTATACAGCCTTAGGAAAACAATCGATTAAATCAATACAGTGGCTCATTCGCGCGACAAACTGTATTATATGATGAGTTTGAAGTCAGAAGTCACTGTAGCATTCTATCGTTAAAGTTGAAGAAATTATAACATTCATTAAAACTGACCACGTATTTAGCTCTGAGCCTAAACATTTTTCAAGAACGATTTTATCAAAAATTCTAATGCCTTGAAGCAGCGGATATTTAGTACACAATGTTCGCACATGTTAGCACTTGTCTCGTTCATATGGCACAACCGAATTTGCTCATTTATAAAACAACCATTGTATAATTAAGGTTTCTATAGGCGACCACAATGTTTATATACTAAATAGAACGCTCCACACCGGATCAAGCACTCGAGATGATTATAATAGAAAACTTGTTATAATGTTACATGTTAAAGCCCTTGCTAAGAGTGGTTCGTACAACAAAACCACGACGTTCAAAATAAAAATCACTGAGAGATTGGTGGACAAACGCTCAAGACGTTAAAAATACGCATGTTGGTGTTGCTCACATCCCCGCACCTACTCTCACTCTATGGAACAGTGGTTCCCAAGTGTAAATCATTTTACTACATTCCCTCTGTTTCAAGGCTGAGTGAACCTAATCCTAATGTCTCAACTGGATGACGGCAAATAGGCATGTATGTATGTATGTATGTATGTAAGAAAGCACAAGCCTGATCCAGGCAAAGTGCCGTACAGTCAGAGACTGCACGTGGGCTAAGATACTGTCAGGTTGCCCAGGCCTAGACAGATAGTGGCGTTTTTGGTCGCAGATGTGAGCACCACAATACATTGAGAAAGTTTTATACTACACGCATCCCCAGCACTTACACTCCAGAATAACTGTAGTATAGTTTAGGTCTATCTAGACAACACGTGTGCAATGATCGATTGTTCGTGTATTTTGGTTGACGACAAAGTGATTTGATTACCTTTTCAATATTTACTTGCTTCTGGAAAGAGAGAATTTTCGATCTGCGGATAAACAAGCATGTTGTTTGAACCTCATTTGGATAGAATCTATAGCGGACAACCTAGTTTCGATGGTCTCATTGCCCTCATATTACTATCTGCTCCAAAACGTGAACACGAGTTATCGGTCCAGTGTGCAAACACTGGTAAATGTAAGAAAAACATTTATGTTAGATATTGCTTATATTGCAAAAGGTGGGAGTGATTATGTCAGATCAATGTTTGCGAAACCGAATATCTTGGTTTAACGTTGTTCATTGAGGTTTCAAGGCACTCGATACAGTATTAACTACGTCACCTCCGCGTTTCGTACTCACGGGTCGATTATGTCCAGATTTATCCTTCAAGGTCAGCTTGTCCAACATCAATCGAGTTCACCTAGAAATTTCTCCAGACGCGATTCAGCCAATAGGAAAAGCTAACCTCAGGTAGGAATTGGGACATAAGCAACAAGTGATTGCGAAACCCGTGGAATGTTGGATCGAAAGTCCTGAAGTCTGTGAGAAGAATGGATTTGACGTCAAAACAAGATATGTGGTTTGGTGTTGAATGACTTGTCGTAATCACTCCCACCCTTGCAATATGTATGTGAGCAGCAATGTTCGTTTCAATGAAACCCCAACTAACATGGATATGATATTCGAATATACTTCTAAACGGGGTTGAAAAGCGGATTGGCCTACATACTGTACGGCGATGAAACCTGGATCATCAACACAAGACATTTTGATGAATGCCTTTATTTTGCGAATCATCCACCGCATCTCAGACATATCATGATGGGAAAACTAACGAATGCTGAAGTGAGTTCCAAAGCTGGTCTACAGAGCATGCTCCTTCTATGACGAGAGCGACGCTTACGATGGCTGGATAATGTTTACAGAATGGAAAATGGTGGTATTCCAAGAGATCTAAGCCGCCGATCGTCTGAGTTCTGCCTATCGTTGTGAGTGCTGGGGAAGAGATTGTTCCTCACGAATCGGGATGTTTAGTCTTTTAAACAGCTGTGAAACATGAAAAACATGGAACATGCGATTGTGCTGTACATCCCTGGTCGACATCGACAAAGGAGGCCAACAACAACAACAACTCTATGGCCAGTTGAAATCTGAAAGTCATCCATTGGCTAGTACAAATATGTTTTCAAAGGATACATCAGAGTTCTCGGCATTGACCTAGAGAATTAGACAAAGCATGCACTTGATCTATGACTTTTAAGGCATCAGCTACAAGCTGGTGAATAACAGATACCGCTCTGAATGCAAATCACGCCACCGACGAGCAGCTGACGCTGATTGATCGAGCGCTGCGAGAGAGATTGTTGCTCCCGTATCAGACTTATTAGTCATTCTAAAAGCTGGGGAGTATTCAACCATCATTCGCTTGTGGTGTAAATCCATAGTTGACATCGACCGAAGGATGCCAACAGCAACAAATTCTTACCGTCTGAAGTGACATGGTACCCAAATTACTGTATTCGTTTGATTAGGGTGATCTGGCAGCATGCCGTTTGATCTTATAGAATAAAGTTTAAAAGTAACGATAGATCACTGATCTTAGTATCTGGTATTGAAGGTCAACCTTATTAGTCATCTTCGCTCTGCAAGCTGAATAAAATTAGCTGCTAGTTTCGAAGAGTGAAACCAAAACGGTATGTCTCACTGCTCAAAAATTCAAAATTTATCTGTGGTGCGAACCTGCACCTTCCATCCCTATCTTACAAATTTCACAAATTTTGTCGGATGATAACAGGCATGTTTCTTAGGTGGGACACGTCTAAATTGACATGTTTTTTTACTAAAACAGGTTCAGGTAGTTCAAAAATAAACTTTGAAGAATACTCTATCATTTATTTTATTGCGTGGTTCAAATCACGGCGAATACGCTAAGTAGTCTTAAACGCATCATTGATCCATAATGCAAACGCACCGTTTTGTGATATTAATTTTAACCGAAAATATGTGAACATCTACAGGAAAAATCATTTTCGTGTTAAGTTAAGCCCGACTAAAGACTTTTCAGTGAAATACAATGACGTTTTTTGCTGAGTGCGATTTTGACTAATTTCCTATTTTTAAACTGCTTTTTTACAGCTGTAATGTTGACTCTAACGAAAACCGAGTTAATTTAAAATCACGTGAATAATTTCGCAAATAATAACGGTCGATGATATCACTCGAAACTTCTATTAAAACAACACATTCGACAGCTCAATACTGGGCGGGAGAGAACCATACCACACACGCAGAGCAATCGATAATTCGTTTGGATCGATAGTGAATCACGTGGATACGAGTGATCGAATTGTAAGAGAATGTTTACGATACTCGGATGTAAATAGGACAGGTCTTAACAGATGCATTCGAAGTTCATAATAATAGTAACAATAATAATGGTAAACGATAAATAAAAGGTAAAATTGTAAACTTGTACAGTTCTGTTTGTTCTAATTCCTAGTAGGGCTAAGGTGCACAATTTCAGATATGTGTTCAGCACAGTTCATGAACATACCCAAACACAAAAATGAGTAAAAGCTATTGTTGATAAAAATAATTGGGAGAGACTAGCATTCTAGTCCTCAAGTGAAATCATGCTAAACCAACCGGAGAGAAGGACTGACTTTTAGCAGCCTTATTTGGGACAAAAACATGCTTGTTCTAGCAAGTAAGAAGATAAATTTTAATTGCTGTAAATAATGTGACGCAGTATGCTGTTGTAGGCAACGCCACAATTTATCTCATTACATTCCATTGTCCAACTTCAATTGCCGTGCAGCGTCAATTCGGTTGTCCTTGAAATTTTCCCCATTATTTGAAATTGTTGAAGGTTTTGTTAGATATTTCACAAGAATAAAACAATGGTGATCGAGCCTTTGTTGCGTGAATGTTAGTTTGCATTGTTGAAGGTTGGTCAACAATCTTCACGTTGAACTGAACCTGGATGCACGTTCATGAGAACAGGTAACTAGTGTTCATTGTTAGTGTGTCTCTTTCAAGAAAAAAGTGCGAAGACTGTTCTCACTATCTCTCGGAAAGTTGTCTTTACTCCATATAACTTGTAATCCTATAGCTTCCAATCCTTAAAATGCAAGTTTTTTTATCTAAACTACAGTTAACAGTATAGTGAGTTGTTCTTAGCAAAACCACAGCGCAAATTTGACTGAACTTGACTATCTTTTACTTAAAATGCTTATTTGCATGCATTTCCATCACACACCACTTTACTTTACTTTGTGCAACTATCTCCTCCTGGAGGATGAGTCGGCTTCAATGAAAGGTCTTGAGAATTTGGGTACAAAGCGGCGTCCCCAGCACAACTCGGCGTTTGTTCGAGTCAGCTTATCTAGCCTTTGCACAACCAAGTGCGACCTGCAAGGCAGCAGGGAGTTGCCAGAAAGAAGTGGTGTGCACCAACTAACTGTCTACGGGACTCTTCTCCAAATTTTTCTCAGAGTTTTCTCCCGGAGCCTTTCCCGCAATCGGGTATTCCACAAGGCAGCGGAGGTTTAAAATCAGGGTTTTCCCTCCCTTAGATGAAATACCCTCCCAGGCTAACGAGCTCCATCTCCCCGAAGCAAACTGGTTTTCAGGCGACAGACACTAGTCCTCGCCCCTTCTCCTGTTGGTAAAAGCAGTTCCGCCGGCTCAGGGAGCCACTCGTGCAGGCCAGAAGCTGGACTTGGTTGTCACAGGCTACTTGAGACGCGCGCCATATGGGAGCATTTTAGAGACAGTGGGAGCTTATCCCCACTGCCACCCCCGGCTATGACAACCTTTGGAACCTGACCGGTTTGTACTCATCCGGTAGAGACGATACAATCAGGGTTCGCATACGTTGAAGCAGTGGGAGAATAGTAAACATATTGTGCTTATATGCTACTGTTAGATACCTAGATTTTGAAGTGCTCACGTCCCTTGTCTTGTGCCTAGTAGGTTTCCATTGACGGCATCGAGATCATTTTCCGAAAATAATTCATACGGCAAGCTATTTAAACAGTCACCTATTTCAACGTAGTTCCACTCTCATCACAAGCACTTTTAATCTCACGTGTTAAATTACACATACTGTCGTTAGAACTTTTATTCCGTCCGTTTATGGTTTCTCACGAACAGTTTACCGTCAGATATTGTCGTCATCCAAGGAAATAATTTTCAAAGAAAATTTACAAACTTTCATGCTGAATAACACTGTGTTCCCCCGGTTCTTATGAAAAGCATCCGTGATTGTGATATACACACTCACCTGAAGAAACAAATCTACACAAACAAATTGTTGACCGACATATCCCCACCTCATGTCATACTTAGAATTATTTGTACTCCTTCTATGAACCACATGAATCGAAATTTAGAAGTACGATTTCTGAAAATGTATTGTATTGTAGAGCTAGTTGATATTTTCTCCACCAAACTTGAGTATTAGATCTTCACTTGTTTTTATAAAGTAATCTGAACATTTTTAAACGGTAAACCATTGGACATGACTTATTGTTGCATCCATAATTTTAGCGTAACTCTTTATTTCAATGCAACAGAATAAAAATCTGCGTAAACTTATTTCAACACAGTTAAGATGTAGTTGACGATCGCTGACTCGTTGCATTGGAACTCAGCTTCATGACCAAGATATGATATCGTCAATCTATTCAAAGTGAGCGTCAATACAGTCAACGCTTTTTACTCGACTGCGTATACTTAGACAGACTATACTTCAAAAGCTTTTACAAAAAGGTGAGAGAATTCGTTAAACTTCAGCGCTGTGCCTTAAGTGTGACCTACAACCAGACAGTCTCAGACGCAATTCACAGTCGAGAAAAGCGAACGCAAAAATTCAACATTTCTAACCGAAATTCATAGCCTATGTTATCATTTTTTAGTAGACGTAAACAGCACTGGAACGCTGATTCAAGCGACTAACCAGAACACCTTCAGGGACCACCCAAGTCAGACATCCCACTCTGAAATAATTTAATAATATCAGCTGACCAGTCGTCTGCTAACCTCGTGAAAAATCGATCTCGTTTTGAGAAGCTTGGTATGCAAGTAGTGAAAACATATCCGATCTGAAGATTTGGTATAAAGTTAGCGTTAGACGAGATTAAACGCATGGATGATGCGTTAAATACCGAATGATCAATCAAGGAAATTCAAGGAAAATGGTGTCAAACACACGTAGTGTATGGAAGCAAACCATGGACCACAGACGGAAGCTGAATTTTCCTTGTTTCTAGAGCATCTGTTGCATCATGATAGGAGATAGCGATAAATGCAGAAGTGCTTTATAAAGCTGATGGAGTAAGCACCCCTATTAGAATGGCTAGATCATATATGTTGTTGTTGGCCTACGTCGGTCGATGTCGACCATGGATTTACATCACATCGCATGAATTTCATGTTTTGCAACTTTTTGAATGACTAAACAGTCCGATTCGGGAGGAACAATCTCTCCCGCAGCGCTTGCAACGATAGTCAGAACTCTGTTGTATAGAATCACTTGCACGCCGCATCGTGATTTGCGTTCAGCAGGCAAGAGCCTTATAGCCGTATGGTAAAGCATTTAGTACGCACGCGCTGTATACCATCATCTTTGTCGTTGCAGTCAGCTTGCGGTTACCCCAATCGGGTTCAATCGGGGCAGAATGACAGCGGCTCTGCCAATCCGCTTATCAATCTCCGTGTCTAGCGAGAGGTTATCCGCAATGGTTGACCCAAGATATGTGAAATGATGTACTGGTTCGAGCTGACAGTTTCCAACAGTGATGATTGGTGGCGATACAGTCCCTTGACCAAGGAATTTGGTCTTGCTCATGCTGATTGTTAGACCAAAGTCTTTGCATGCCGACGAAAAACAGTCCATTAAGCGACTGTAGGTTTCTCTCGTCATATATATATATATATGTAGGGTGATGGTTTCTATTGGTATCCTTTCTACTATGTCGATCATGGATGTACAAAGCAAGCGCATCAAAACTCATTCTTCACAGTCTATAGAGTCAGATTTACTGTGATTTGACCGACAGATAAGGCACATTTGTTTAGGAAAGTGATATAAAACTTTTGGAACTTGACCATGCGAAATTGAAAGATCCTATTTTTGACTTCTCACTGTACAGGCTTTGCATAAAACGGATGCTGCGGTTGACTAATGAGAGGTGTTCACACCGGCAGCGTGCAAAAAACACATATAGACTTTGTACTGCGTAACACCGTAGAAGCTATCATTACTATCGAAACGGTCCTTCATAGTTAAATGAAACAGAGGGGTGTTTGAAATCAACGTGCTCTTCGGATGTATATCCACTATCGAAGTCGACCGAAGGAGGTCAACCATGTAGGTGCAAGTATAAAATAATACTCACATTGATGAGGTAGTCTAGTCAGTGATCAACAAACAAGATATTTACGATACGTTGTTTCAAAAGAGATAAAGCAACAATTTTCAAGAATTTATTGACCTCAATAACGGGGACATTTGCGATAAAATGAAGCGTGCCTAAAATAGTGCCTCAGGTAAAACAATGAACTCAACGTTGAAGGTGACCTGACTGGTTTGCGTATAAGACATGAGGACATGACAATTAAAAACAAATTTGGAATCAGGCCACCCCAGAACCGAGCAGTCTAACATATGGGTCGTTGTTCGGATGGTGTTCACCGAGATTGCGAAGCCGTTTTTAATGGTTTGGGAATCGGTCTTGTTGATAGATCTGTCTTGCAGTACACCAGCGATCCTGATGTTTGGCAAATTTTATATTCTATTTAAGTTTAGCGAAATAACTAAACGGTCCGATTCGAGAGTGACAATCTCTCTGGTAGCGGCAACAGTGATAAGCAGTAGTCGGTCAATCGGCTTCAGATGCAAGACGGCGGTGTGATCTGCATTCAGCAGACAAGAGCTGTATCTGCTCTACCCCAGCTTGGACATGACGCATTGCACAGTGCCTCCAAAGTCACCGGTCAAGAGCAAGTTCTTCTCAACGCATTAGGGTCAATGCCGAGAGCTTGCATATCTCTTTCGAAAACGTCTTTGTACCGCAAGTGTGGTCTGCCTAATAAGTGACTCCCGGATTTCAACTCACCATAGGGTAAATCTTTTTTTGAGTACACATTAACCAGCCATCGTAGGCATTGCTGTTTTACTAGAGTGAACATGCTCTGTAGACTAGAACGTAAACATTCGTTACTTTGTCCCACCACGATATGTTCAAGATACGGCGGATTCTTCGTAATTGAAAAGCATTCAGCTTTTGCTCGTGTCTTGCTTGGATGACACAGGTCTCACTGCCGTAATGTAAAGCCTTTACTGCGCACTTCCCATTGAACTTGCGGTTACCCCAAACACGAGAGTTCGATCTTGGCAAAATGGCAGTTGCTCTGTCAATCGGCATATCAATCTCCGTGCCTATCGAAAGGTTATCCGCAATGGTTGAATCGAGATATGGGAAATGATGTACTGGTTAAAATTTCCAATCAAGTAGTTTTAGAATGCAAGCTAGTTTTGCGCGAATACTTGGTTTCGAACTGTTGGCACGTAAAAATGACCCAAGAGCGCTTACAATGAAATGTACCGCAACAAGTATCGAGTTAACCGTTTAAGAATGTATTATAATTTCAAGCTAATAAGCAACTATTGGATAAAGCTGACAAGACCAACCGAATGTTTACTAGTTTTCCACTGTTCCCAGACATCGAGATCTTTCTCATACTGCGCTTATCTAGATTGTACAAACAGGATCGTGAGATGTGTGATTGTCTGATAGAAACGCATACAAACGAGGATCTTTGGTCATGAACATGCGCTTGACCCAATCTATATGTTTTTGAACACATGTGATTAAACAGGTTGGTCATGCCAACCTTATTCGGCATCGGCTTACAAGCTCAACTTTCCACCATTCTTCCACTGTTTAAAGGAATGCGGGTCCTGATCGTACTGTTCCTATCCGAAACGGGTGATAGACTGTTTCAGAAATAACTGACTTTACTTCGAAGACGTTTATGACAACAAGTCAGGCTGAGATGTGGTTTTATTTTTGTGTGTACATGTACCTCAGTACACTATAAACATCCGATTCTCTGTAAGTGCAGTTGCGAGCAATTTGACTTGGTTTCACTTGGTTTACACTGTGAGGTGGATGAGGAAACCATCTTTCCACTCCAAAAGTAATCGACGATAAGCTATGACACAGTTGAGACAATACAAATAACCACAATACTAATTTGATCTAAATTCTTATTAGTAAATTTGCGTCAAAAAATCGTAATCAACACGCCCCAGGACTTGGGTCAAAGTGAAGCAATGTGCCCTGAACTAGTATGGTGAAATGGAAATAAACTTCAGGGACGTCCGAGGAAAAATTTAGTAGCTTGCGTAATCGTTGTTTGACCTCTCATCGTCTGGCTAGATGACAAAGTGTCACGTAATTATGAGAATGAAGTTTCGCTCATGATGTCATCGATCCAGGTGACGAAACGTTGAACGAAAATTATACAACCGGCTCGAACACTATTTAAACATAGTAATATAATAGTAGTGTTTATCCAGTTGAACAGATTTTAAAGCGACATAACTTAAGTAGCATCATGGAAACGATAGAATTTGCAAAATCACAACTCACATTTAAATGTTTAAATGTTTTAAATGTATAACGTTTCAAGAGGATAATACTTCATCTGGATTGTAGGTGAGGACACTTGTGTTACAGATGTGAAACATAGGTTAGTGGTCATAATTTGGACATGTGAAGTGCATTGTTAGCCTTATTCGGTCGATGTGAATTTATATCACAATCGCATGAATTTTTCATGTTCTACAGCTTTTTGAATGACTAAACAGTCCGATTCGGGAGGAACAATCTCTCCCGCAGCGCTGGCAATGATAGTCAGAACTCAGTTGTATTGCATCAATTGCACGCCGGTGGCGTGATCTGCGTTCAGCAGCCAACAGCTGTATCTGCTCCTCCCCGCTTTACACAATGCCTCCAATGTGAGCGGTCAATAGCAAGTTCTTTCCAACTTGCCAGGTCAATGCCAAGAGCTTTCATATCTCTTTTGCAAACGTCTTTGTACCGCAAGTTCCCAATGGTCGAGTTCCTAATTGCAACTCACCATATAGTAGATCTTTCGGAATACGACCATTCTCCATTCTGTAGACATGACCAAGCCACCGCAGACGGCGCTGTCGCAATAGGGTGAACGTGCTCGGTAGACCAGCTTTTGAAAGCACTTCATCATTAGTCACTCTGTCCATCCACGATATGTTCAAGATACGACGGATGAAGTGTATTAGCTTTTGGATAATATGAAGAAAACTACCCTTCAGCTCGACACAAGTGCAGATACCCCCGAAACCAGGGATGAGTACAATCGCGAACCCGTAAAAATCCGAGTTTCGTTATAATCGCATAAGAACGGTCGAAGCGACAAGATACTCGGAAAACTCAGCTGCTATCGATCGATATGCAATTTGTCAAGGTCAGTCGAATGAGCCCCTCCGTTGTGAGGACTTAATTTAAACAGCTGGCTTAAAATCAATTGACAACCGGGACAGTTTAGTGTTTACGTGTTTACGTGATTCACCTATATTAGATAGGCCTGCGTTTTGTCCTTTGTCTCTTTGACCAACTAGCTTTCTCTTGCGTTGAGGGTAAACGTGACTAGCGCTGGACAGGTTGACCTCAGAGATCAATTGAGACGCAATCGATAAATGTGTGAAAAGTGGGAATGTCATGGTTAATATTGGATCGATTTTCCTGTATGAACAGTGTAATAGATGTTAGAACAGGGAACACGAGTTGACCTTGAATGACCTGATATAATCACCCCACCCTTGACAATTCGAGTTTCGTTAATTCACGACTGTTTCTACCAAGCGTGAACGCTTCGTCTTAATTTGTTCACATGGCCTGTGCTGTTTAACGAAAGTCCTGTTCTAACCTCGATGGCAGAGCATCTACGAAATGTATCCGGTAAATGAAGCAAACTTTAAATGAGCAAGCTTCTGAAATAGCTCTGGCATACTGAAATTCACTATGTTTATATGTATTACAGCACCATGGTAAGCCGTCTCTTTCAGACATGAAGCTAATCGTTATTTTCCCACTACCACGAGTTCATTCTGATCAGTTAAACAGCAATGCATTCTTCTAGAAGCATACCTAAGGAACCTAATATACATGTATATCGCTCAATGAACGTTTTAAACTGGGTGGATTTCAGTTTATCCGGACCCTATGACTTACAATTGCTCGTTATTACAAACAGTGCTTTTTTGATCTGTTATCATAAAACTCATTCGGCTATTTTACGTTCTAATTAAGCGGTTTCCAGGTAATTTTGCTTTAGGGTCCAATCGAAGCTTTGGCGTTTTCTGGTGTTTAAAATTGTTTGGAATCAAAGTGCCGTAGCAATCTGCACCGGTGCTTTATACAAGTGTTTATTCTACCGTACATAGTGCTCATTGTTGCTCTAGCGGATAGCGGAAGACTAAATACTATTATTCAGCATCAAGTACCATCGGGACCCTCAGGTTGTGTTAATACTCAAAGAGAACAGTTCCAAAACCTTCGTATCAAAAGGAAAGTAAGGGAAAATGCGGTAGGGTTGCTGTAGTTACGCAACAGGGCAAACACTGTTGATTCGCAAGTGTGTACCACAACTATGCGTTCTATAATTGAGTTCTTGTGGCAAAGTAATATGACCAGATGTTAGTCAGTCTACGCAGAATATAAATAGGTCAGCCGTAGATATAGCTGTTTGATAAGTTGTTCGTTCCAAACCAAATTAGTGAATCTTTTTGCATAGAATGTAGCGGGACAAGCTCTATCCACAAAACGATATCACCTACCAGGACGCATTCAAATAATAACTCACCATATTCAGAGTGCTTTGTTGGATTTGCACAAGGGTTTGTACTATCTCTAGACAATTTTCTAGGTTCGGAATGTTGCCTCGTAGAGTTTGACTTGGATCCCCGTCGACGAGGATATGTTGAAAGTGCGGAATCTGTTGACCCGGTTCGTCGAGATACGTTTTCTTCAACACCCGCATGGCCACTTGGTGGACCAATTAGCAGTGGCACAGAATCCGCCTTTATGTTGTTTTGGGAGCGTGGCTGTGGCTCGGTGATTGGAGACGTCGTTGCACGACTGGGAGGTGTTTGAAGGAACTGGTAGGCCCAACCAGCTACCGGTGGACCCGGTTCGGGAAAGCGGAAATTCGAATAAGGACGGTAGGCGTGTGGATATGTTAGGGATTGGAAACCTCCGAGTGGTTCCTGAGTGAAGTGGTTTGATAGGTCAGGCTGTGTTGGACCCATTGCTGTCACAAAATGAACTCGGCTGTTCTGTGATGGCCTTTGACCATAACAGGATTCGGCTGAAGGCGATGGAAAAGCTGCGGACTCGATACTGTTCAAAAACGCATCGTTATCCAATGAACCGAGTTCATCGATGTACTGGAAAGAATATTGTAAGAATTTGACGCTGATTTTGACTGAGTAACTTTGAGAGAAGAAATATACCATAATATTCATAAACAATAGCCTTCTTGAATATAAACATTTATGGAAACTGATTATAAATTGTGGATTTATAGAACACATCTTGCAAAAAGGGATTGCATGAATCTCATCATTCCCCCATCTAACCAGATACAATCGCAAACACATGGAACATAACTGAGCAAAAACAATATCACAAAATGACGATGCAAAAAGGAGAGAGAGGTGAAAACGAATAACTTGAAAAGCATCTAAGATTTACTCTGTTACACACGATTTAACTCAAAGACCGGGGACGCAACATAGTCACAAAGATTACAAGCAATTTACCATCGAGTGTAAAAGTATTGGGCTGCTTTGAATGAATTTATTAAAAACGGAACCGTAGTTGGACAATACACAGGGTGCGAATTATATAAGAAAATTTATCTACAGCGATCCAAGGTCGTGGGGTTCACCAATGGCTAGCCCATATGTTGCAAATAATGTGTGAATTCCCTGACGTTTCGACTACACCTCGACGTCCATCCTCGAATGTATTAATGCGTCGTACGCTCGTTTCGTTCGGCGTTTAATGCTCTGAATTTCACGATCATCAAACTAAAACCCACGCATGGGATTCATGATCATGTATCGTTCGGGTGTGAGAAGGTGATAATAACGCCAAGTCAATCGAGATCGAACCATATCTCCTGTCCTAATATCCACATTATGTTGTTTGATCAGGCTTCGCGACAATCGATGCCATTAGCAACGTCATCCCCGCGTTTCGCAGCCGCTTGTCAAGTGCTGTCTAAATCATACTTTAGATCGACCATTTAAAAGATAATAACGTTCCAAGCTCACTGAACCTGATGTTACTGTCTCCACCTGATGACGGCAAACAGCCAGAAACCGGTAGTGGAGTGTAATTTCTGGGGATATGAGCAACACATCACTTTGGTCATCCATAAACGCCTTGAGTGCTTGAACAAGAAACATTTTGTGGTTTTCCTGTATGAACATCGTGGTTCGTAGTATGATCCCTATGCAACAGTGGAAATTCAAGTATAACTTTGTATAGGCAAATCCCATTATCACGACGCTCTCCTCGACATGTTTGTACAGGTTGTCACTCTAATATGCTTCGTTAATCGAGTTTCCTGGCTTGGTCATGTCTACAGAATGGAAAATGGTTGTATTCCGAAAGATCTACTCTATGGTTAGTTGCAATCAGGAAGCCGACCATTCGGCAGACCGCACCTGCGGTACAAAGTCGTTTGCAAAAGAGATATGAAAGCTCTTGGCATTGACCGGCGAGTTGGGAAGAACTTGCTCTTGGAGGCATTGTGTGTAAAGCTTCGACTGCAAGCTGTGGAGGAGCAGATACAGATCTTGCCTGCTGAACGCAGATCACGCCACCGGCGTGCAACTGATGCATTACAACCGAGTTCTAACTTTCGTTGCCAGCGCTCCGGGAGAGATTGTTTCTCCCGAATCGGATTGTTTAATCATTCCAAAAGCTGTTGAACATGAACATTCATGCGATTGTGATGTACATCCATGGTCGACATCGACCGAAGGAGGCCAACAACAATCGATTTTGCATCAACCGGTTTACTTGAGGCCCACACCACGCTGGGCACATCTGACGAAAATCGACAATTTTGCTTTCTTACAGAGTAGATGACGTTGTCCATTGGTTGAGGTTTCCAAAGAAACGTACTGACGCAGCTTTTCCAAAACTCGAATTATCGTCGTCGCTCGTTTCAAGGCTTCCTGTTCTTGTGCATGTTAAGGTTTGTTGTTCTAAATATCACTCCGAAGTCCGTAATTAGCACTGGTCGTTAATGTATTTTACACCTCTAAAGCATGATCACATGCAATAGACCTCAAAATGTTCTGCTGGTCGCCAAATGTGCTTATGCTTTGATAACTATGGACATTAATGAAAATCATATTGTGACATATCCTCAATGTACCGAGATGGTACATTAGATAGACGTCGGAATTTCAGTTAAAAATTCAAGGTTCCAATCCTGCCAGAGTTGCAGATTTCAGCAAAATCTAACTCAGCCACCATAGCTATACATGAAAGGTACGAACAATCGTTAGGTCACCTAAGCACACTGTTCTTTAAATAAAGACAGCCACCTCTACTCATTCAAGCTAACGAAGTCGAAGATACACACCAGCCTTAGGGTCCAACGGCATGATAACGAATTAAGAAGTGTTAACTTACTAATTTATACAAACAGAACGGAAAATTATGAACCTGGCGATGATGTCTGCGATCTATTTATCATAGAAATGCGCGTACAAAAGATTTCAATCTCCCAGTCATGACATAACTCCGACAATTCAAAATCAACCAAACAAATCATTACCAGGAAATCAATGTTAAACAGAGTTTATTTCCCGACTCTGGTAAACTGTACAACGTTCAGCCACTTGGCAATGGAACGATGGTCGTGAAACCTTAAGTAGTGCATGCCAATATTCGGCTGCACATGTGTAATTTCAATGAAAACCTGTGCATCCAAGAGCCGGAAAACTCACCGAGTTATGTTCGCCAATACCCAGATCGATTGTATCGTCGCCAAACGGCGGAGAACCACCACCAGAATGTTCTGAATCGATTCCCACGTTCGACAAACGGGATTTCCGTTTGGTGCGTGATTTTTTCGAACGGCGTCTACTGGGAAAGCGAGAAAGTTGCGTTACGCCAGACATTTTGCGAACTTTGGAACGCAGTTTCTGACCTTTACTCTTTCCAACATCTTTTGACGACTGGTTCCCACTTGAGTCGGTCGTGGAAGCGCCTGGCTCATCTACACTTCTGAACTCTCGTAGACGTTCTTCTGAGAGACGGGGATAGAGCTGGAACGCGTTAGTATTGGCCATGCTCAAGTCGCCGAGGTGATAGGCACCGACTGTAGCTGTTGTAAACGGAAAACGTTACAAAAATGCATTATTCAAGTTTCAGTTTATCCAATCATTTTTAGCTAATGTAGCAGAAGCAGCACACTGGTATTTAACCCGATCTCTGGTAAGCTTGGCCTTAATGTGATGTGTATCTGCACGATCCCCTGAGCACCAGGATTCGGCAGAGGCATTCATACCAAGGAAGGCAATTCATTTATCCTAGACTCGATCAAAACCTTTTTCATCTGTCTTGAAATAGGTAAGCTGATGGTATCCCCAACCGGATACTGAAATGATTATTGTAAGAAGCAACACAGATTTTTATCTATCGTCACCAGGTGAGCTTACCTGTTGCCTACATCAGGGCTGGTAATTGAAAAGCAGTCCTTATTTTAAAATATTTTCTGCAACCACCACCCTTCGAAATTGTAAACCACCATTTCTAATCACCAATAGTCCAAAACAAACAATGTGATATAAATATACGAGTCGTATATCAATAAGGCTAGCAAACTGAGTTAGATCTTTGCATCACTACTCGGTATAAGCTTGTATGGTACGTTGAAGATGAATAACCTGATGACAATGAACGGTACGTATTAAAGCGCTACCTAGGCGATTTCATTGCAAATTTCTCAGGTTAATGAACGGTTAGCAGTCTTGAGCTTAAGCGCAGATGCCACACTTTTAGAATCGTTCATTGTCAACAGCAGAATTTGCCGGTTGGTCAAACCACCTGTCAGCAGCACCTTCAGAACTCAAAGTGCGTGACGCTTGTTTCTAGTTGCCACATCTGTATCTACGACCTCCAGCACTGATGATACATATGATGATGATGATGATGGTATGTTTTACGATTAACTCAGTACATATTAGCGGTGCTAAATGAGTTCGTATGTTATTATTTTAGCAGGGAATATGCATGTTCAATGTGGCAGCTGAATACATGCTGGCTAACTTGATAATAGATTTAGACTCAACGCTGAGACCACGAGAATCCCTATAATACCTTGGCACCGTTGTGCCGTGCGGAGACGAATCATAAATAATCACAAGCGTATCACCCGATCAGTCAAGGAAAGAGTCGAAAATATGAAGACAATCAATAATGCAGGAACCATTTTAATGATATTTTTAAAAATTCCATTCCATATGATCTGGACTCATTTGTGTCAGGGTGAGGAATAAAAATACGGATGCTACATCCTTTTGCTACGTGTCTAGTCGACCAATGTTTGACAGCGAATTAGCTGGTCAGCCCTAGTCAGTATATCGTCATGTACTTGATGCTGCAAAACCTGCCTAGTGGAATTGATAAATCCAAAAGATGAAGAATGCGCGCCAATTCTTAATTTGAAATTTCAAGAAAACTAAAATGCCAGTCAAAAGATTGCTAAACAAAGACTCGCATGAAGTGTAATGTACTAAGCTGTGATAAAGCTATAACAAGAGTTTGGGAGAACATAAGTTGGTCAGCGTTCATGTATATCCAAGGTATTCAGTCAATGTTGTTAAATCCTTTGGCGCAAGCCCGGGATCAGCCTAAAAAATAAGATGCGTGTTTATCAAGCAGCGATCCGCCCTGTACTGCTTTACGGATGCGAGACATGGCCTTTAAGGTCACAAGATGCACGCACATTAGACTGAGTATCTAACACAGCCGTACGAGAGCGTTGCAGCGGACTATCTCCACTTTCCGCTCACATACAACGGCGAAGGCTGCAATGGTTTGGCCACGTCCTCCGAAAGACAGACACAGCACTTCCAAAACTCGTCCTCGACCACAAACCCGTTCGCACCTGGCGTCGGCGGCAAGTTGGTCAAGTGAAAACCTGGCTGTCAACTGTGAAAGAGGATGTAGACACCCTGGGTCTGCGTACCGTCTACGGAGTTCGCAGGTGGGAAGGAGACTGGATCACGATCTGCAACGATCTCGCCTCCGTTCGACGTGCGTGGGTTGGTGCGATCCGAGACATCAATGAAGCCAGCTAATCCACCCGTGGAGCCAGCCGCACAAAATTAAAGTAAAGTAAGTAATCTCTTACATTTGCCTTAAGATATTATTCATGTTATCAAGGTCAACTAATCGTTGATGACGTAAATGACCTTGAAGTACAGCTGATAAGTGCCATTTATACGCCATCGACTTACTAAAGAATTGAAGATTTCAGCTAATAAGGTTCATTCATTATTGCAGCAGAATAGTATTTAATTTTGCTCTTGTTCTACCATCTGCTCTTTCTACCGTTTTCGGACTGTTTTCCTTCATCACATGGAGGCAGCAACCTTAGGTTCAATAGGCTTTGACAGGGTAGACTAAGGTAAATGATGTTTGAAATAAGAAACCATGATCGGTAGGGTTCGTAAAAGGAACCCTATACCGTAGACAAACACTGTGGTCGGAGTTTCAGGATTCAATCAATTCACTTGCCAATCCACTAGATGAAAGTCATCATGGTAATAAAATTAAACCAGCTTATTAGGCAATTAACGTCAGTTGAATAATAGAAAACGTTTTTGGACGACTAAATCCAGTCTCCGTCGATATTTAGCGGATCAAGTAGAATAGAGAGAGTTCAGTAAGGTTGACAATGAAAAATCCGAAAAGTCTTATGCGTGTTGCTTATGCAGGATTAAAACCGTAATCGTCAATAGATAATAGAAAAGTGTGATAGAGAATTCAAGTGAATCATCTTTCGAAAAATATCCAGAGAAAAGCTGTTTAACTTTCTATGTTTGCAGCATAAAGACGTTTGCATAAGATATCTGAAAGCTCTTAAGATTGAAGCTTCGAGTTGGAAAGAACTTGCTCTTGACCGATCACTATGTAGGCTCTGTGTAAAGCCTTATGTTTGACCTGTACACGAGCAGATATTGCTCCAGGCTGCTGAGAGTAGATCATACCATTAACCTTCAACTGTCACCGATCAGCTAAGTACTAGCTATCACTTTGTTCTTTCCCTATCAGACTGTTAATTCATTTTTGAAACAGTGCGAAATATAACATCGTCACTTGTATACTACGTACATCGAACAAAGGAGGCCAACAGCAGCATTGCACTCTAGATATTATTCGCTGTAAAGTCCTGAATTATTCTCTACTCATTTAATCTCCACTTATTTTCATGAGATCTGAATCATCTGATAGTCAAACGACACTGTGGGAACACATCTGAGCTCAAATAAATGACAGTTGTAACCAAATATATCTTGCACATGAATCAGATCAGATTTCCAAACCAAATGGTGAAATGGCAGAGTTCGTGATTTTATTCACAACTCGGGTGGTTACGCAACCTTTAACTGGAATGAGTGGGCTTGAGTCTACAACTCATAAAACAATAAAGGATGATCAAAGTGCGAGAGTGCATCCAGATCGATATGATACATGACGTATTTTCTCAATGTATGCCTCACCTAATGGTGAGCTGTTTACGAATAGTTGTGCCTAATGACAGCAGCTATAATTCAACGAGCTGTTTGCGGTTGTACAGTAATTCCATGAAGAATTTCATGTTAATGGTAGATTGCAATTTTTTGTCGATTGCAAACTGTTTGATTCTCGTGAGCTTTTTTATACTGCTCCAAATAGTGGTTGTAAGAAAGCTTTCGTACTAATACGGCTTATTCATTCGCATCAATTGATTGAATGCGTGTTTGAGTAGAGATCTAGGCAACTCATCGTAGTGTGCTAAGGTCCAGTTGCTTTTTAGTTACTGCTTGTCGCTATCTCTTCGTGGTTTTAGCCTATCATGGTTGTATGGTAGATGTGTATTTAGTATTTGTGACCGATATGATGCTGTTGCGATGACGCCATCTAGAAGTGAATAGATACTGTAAAAACATGATTGAATACAAACCAATTTATTCTGAACATCATTCTTCACACACGGACATGCCAAAATCATTTCAGTGCAATTTACACTCATCAGCAAGGGAGTGGAATGAACAGCAAATAAATGATAAACTATGAACCTCAGAGCCAGTGTTGAATAAGATCGGTGCAACCAACATATTCAATTGCTTCCGCGTCAAATTATTAAACTGAACACTATAAAGTTAGAACAACGAACCAAGCTCGAAATGCCTGAAAGTTTTGCCGCTTTTGGCGAAGAGAATAGTTGTGGCATCTTGCTTATCGTTGGCAAGCAAATCGATAACGCAATCTCCTTTAAGTTTTCACGGCATCATCTAATATTCATTTGAGTAGCAATATGTATCTGGTGTGAGCAATTTACCGTCAATAACATCACCACTTTTTCATAAGCCAATACCCGCGGCGTGATCTGTCAAAAGCGTGATTTTTTGCAGAATTTTCGTGTCATTAGGCAACGAGTTTGCGTCAAGTATAATCCTTAGAAATAAGTAAATGCTTGACATGCATATCCGTGGAGAATGACCTAGAAATCTGAAGGGTATCTGTCACCGACAGCATGTTAATAGACAAGTTATCAGATTCATCTATGCAACGTTTAAAAAATATTTTAACGATTCTTATCAGCAGCCAGTCAGCAGATTGAGTACTTTGTAAAAGCTTGTGCTATTTGTGTTCAGAATGATAGAGCCCTCTTCGGAAACACTTATCACATGGGGCAAGGTGTTTAATGGGCCTTGTAATGTTCCGTACAGAGAAAGATTTTTATTTTTGAGGCTTGAACTGAAGTCGGATAATCCACGATCTTAGGAAGAAAAAGAAGAAGAAAATGGCTTTATTCGAGTACACGAAATTTTAGAAATATTCTTACTTATGAAATTGCGGCTCCCGAAGGTTACCGGCTAAAACTCTGGTGTGGTGAGAAGTGTTAAACGCGGACATACTCTATCTCTAATCATCCGAAGATTACGTATTCATTATCGTGACGCGCGTACCATGTTCGCTTAGGATTCCCTACATCAACATATGGTCGGCGCTCCGGGTATGGTGAACTTTATGCAAACTTTCGATCTTCGTTCGTGAGCACCACATTTACTAGTTATATACTATTATTTTTCCTATTTCCGTTCGCTTTTTGTTCATAAATCTCTGAAACTTCGAATCCTTGAATACACATAAACAACACATTTCACAGCTGCTTGTCCGAATAAGACTCACACAACAACATAAGCCATCAACTATCAATATTCACAGCTCGTAGGTCGACTTTCCCATGCTTACGATCGAAGGATATTTACTAGATTAATGGCTAGTTTTGTCCAAGTGTGTATATAACTGTCGTCATGACAACCAAAACACTAACGCCCATATCGATTGTTGAATGGTAGAGAGCAAGCCCAAGGTATACCGCCAAGCATACCACTCGTTGGTGTAATAAATATTCATTATTGGATTGAAAAAAGTTACATATTAATCATGCCGAAATGTACTCACAATCTGACACATTCTGGCGCAATTACACTCCACAACCAATTTCTAGCCGTTTACCATCATCAGCTGGCGACAGTAAGTTTAGTCTTCTTAAGCATTTAGACCGAATAAAACTAGTAAACTAAGTTAAATATTGCAACGGCTGTTAATAAGATTTCGTAAAACGAACCACATTGTTCAAATACCGAATCACCAAGTGGTTAATGGCCAATTGTTCAAGACGCCTGTGAGTGAGTCCACACTTTAAATCCATAACCCCCGTCTGTCGTCTCACGTAGAGGAAAAGCTACTCACAATCATACTTTATCCATCGATAGCAATCAGGATTGCAACGCTCAATGTTCTAGGATCAGAAAGACGTTCACTCAAAGGTTGGCTGGCATTCAAGTTTAATTTTGTGTACCACTTATCATCATTTTGAGGGCTCACTATACCGAATCTTGTTGTCTTTACCTGATGACGGCAACCAGACAGAAACCAGTTGTGATGTGTAAGTGCAGGGGGTGTGAGCACTCCAAAATGTTCCGTCAGCTTTGGTGTTTGTAATCGCAAAACAATCATTCGCACAATGAGTAAACTAACCGGCACGTTCATAATGACGAACACGTTCCAGACGACCAGGAGCAACATGGACAGCTTGCAGCGGAGAAACTGTCTTGGCGACTAGATAAGGCTCTTGCGCCAATCCTGCACTACCGTCGCTTGAACTTCGGAAACGCGAATTGTCCTCGGGTGAGAGACGTGCACCGGGAAGTGTATTTGGCTGTCCCGGGGGGAAATACATTGGGTTCGCGTAGAAGGGATCATTTTTCCAGTGTTGAGTTGTGATATCGTTCGAGAAATATTTATTCGCAGTGCCCATGGATTCTACGTCGGTCAAGTGAGCGGGCATCTTGGTGTGATTGCGTCGTGGCCAGTAATGCCGGAAGCGAAGGCAGAAAAAGACCACGAAGACTGCAAAATAAATAATGCGACGTCCAATGTATCACTTTCGTCACACTTTCAAGAAATACACTTCACTACTACTTGCTGATTGTTCGCTATCCACATATGGACAGGAAGAATAGTTTATGCGAGGTGAGAATCAGTTGATGAAGGATTAGCAAAGTGTAACATTTCAATTCAACGTATTGTCCATGTTCTGTGTTATTTGAGTAAAGTGCCAAAATGAAATATACTTTACAGATTGCTAGGAATTAGTAGGACAGCATCATGTGAGCTTTGTATATAATTATGAATTATTTGTATAAAATTTATTGACCTGTTTCTACTTGTCGTCAAGAAGCAAAACTACATGTCGGGTCGCTTATAATTTTGAGTAGCCCTATCATCATTTACACAGGATGTTTCACCAAATATCTATGGAACGCATAAATCGTGGTTTTAGTTCGAGGGTCAACAAGATACTGACTTCTGATCCTCCTATTTGAGTTGCAAGTAATCGAGAAAAGTTTCATATTTTCGATGAACCTAGCATGTTACACTTTAAGACTAGAAGCAAACATGTGTTGAAAATGCGGGTGCAATATTGGAAGTGCTCTTTCTTTAGCTGTCGAAAGCTTTCCGAAAGTAACATGGATTAGAAGTGAGTAAGTAGAACCCAGAAAATTCGTGTAAAGATCAAATACATATTCCTCAGTTAGCCAGCCTCATCAGATAATAGTTTCAAATTCCCAGTTACGATTTTAGGTGCTTCCATTTTCAAAACAAGCGAATAGTAGCTGCCACAGTTTACGAGTGCAAATTGAGGGAAGTCGGTTTTAATGTGCGTGCATTCAAAAACGGATATGCTTGATCACATCCTCGAATGCGTGTATTTATGAAATATGAAAACGGTTAAGTGCGCTAGCATTATGCAACAGTGGTATTCACGTTCCAGCTTCGTAAAACAAATCAAATGATATTTTTATAGGGCCAGCGTCTATCGCTTTTTCATAAGCACGAAGCGATACAGGATTTCAGCAACTAGACATGATTCTTAGCTCTGTCATTTAACTCTCCGATAATTATCGTTTCCTTTTATTCACTTAGATATATCTTGAAAGATTAGGGTTTTGCAACTTCTTATAAACTCTTTACGGCTTCGGAGTCAAGTTCAGTTACAATTTAACGCAGGATTATCGTCTCGATCTTCGTGTGTAATTTCCTAGCACACCCGCCAACACGACTGTAGTGCTTTGATACTAGCCAAAAGTTCTGAGTATAATTCATTTAGGAGCGCTTCAAGAAGGACTTGGTCATTGGAAGAGTTACGCAGAGACAAGACAAGTGGTTCTGAACGACTTGATGATTCACATAGATAGGGTCCATTTTGGAAGATTATAACCACCGAAAAGGACAGTGTATTTCCTAATCTAACAGTGGCTTCAGAGTTCAAGCCCGTGGGCACATGTGATTGAAAAGGTTGGTCCTGTTCGGATTATGCAACAGTGGCTTACAATTTTACGTCTTGGACTGTGCAGTCATTTAAACATGTGTGGACTTTAAATGTGCTCAGGAGGTACATCTGAGTTATAGATGGACCGAAGGAGCAAAAACATCACACATTAAGATACGCAACGATGCATGGAGAAACTATGTCCAGCATCCGATGCCAGATAATTGGGAAACATATCGTCTGTTGAGGAACAAGGTCACCTCTCTTATCACCGAGGACAAGCAGTCTCATCAGGCAAGACTACTGACCATAATGGAGCGGAACCCCAAAGTCCTGTACCAGATCGTTAACACTACATCAAAAATTAAGCCAGGAATCTCAGCACTACGCACACCTCATGGTCTAACTACGACTGCGTTCGAGGCTGCCGAAGTTCTTGCAGGTTACTACTGCAAAGTTTTTAGCCCCAAGGAATCAGTGCATCTTACGCCGCTTCCCATCGGCTTTTTCAATGAAATACTAAATGAAATCTCAATAAACAATGAGTGTGTCATGCTCAGACTTCTTCGTTTGAATACCGCAAAGTCACCAGGAGCAGATGGAATCACTCCTTTTATCCTCAAACGATGCGCATCCTCATTGTGTGGTCCACTCAGCACGTTATTCCAAATTTCGCTCGAAAATAGTATCGTTCCCGCGGAATGGAAATCTGGCATCATCACACCAATCTACAAGGGCGGGAGTCGATCTGACGCTGCGAACTATAGACCAGTTACGTTGTTGCCAGTAATTTCTAAAGTGCTAGAGAGTTTAGTAGCGGAAAAGATCACCCATCACCTCGAAAACAATAGACTGCTTGCGACTGAACAGCACGGTTTCAGGAAACATCACTCATGTCTATCTAACCTCTTGCTCACCTTAAACGACTGGACTGAGTGTGTGGACAATGGTTACTCCATCCACGCATGCTTTTTAGACATGTCAAAGGCTTTCGACCGCGTCAATCATAGTATTTTAATCCAGAAACTTGAATTGCACGGGATAACAGGAAAACTTCTTGCTTGGCTAGAAAACTATTTACGCGACAGGAGTGCCCAAGTCAAAGTTGACGGCGCCTTATCGAAATCATTTAAAATTACGAGCGGAGTGCCCCAGGGTTCGGTCCTCGGACCGATTTTGTTTTTGATCTACGCAAACGACATTCCCGAGCGTGTTAAATGCAAGATTATGTTATTTGCAGACGATATAAAGCTTTGGAGAAGCATACGTACAAATGATGACTGTGAAACTTTGCAGAAGGATCTAAACACATTGCACGATTGGTCTCTGAGAAACAAAGTACCCGTCAACTTTCAAAAGTGCAAGGAAAGACTGTGAATTACAACTACACACTTGAGTCCCACCAACTCGTCTGGACAACTGAAGAGAAGGATTCGGGTGTTTGGACCAGTTCAAGTCTGAAGACTTCATTGAAGTGCAAAGCGGCTTATAAAATGGCGTCACAAGTATTGGCGTTATTGAGACGAATTTTCGGCAGATTCTCCAATCAGTCGGTGCCCCGTATCATGAACACCTATCTGAGACCAGCGATGGAGTACGCTGTTCAGGCTTCGTCACCCTGGATTCAGAAAGACATCAATCTTCTGCAGCGTATTTACCACCGAACCACAAAGCTTGTACCCGGACTAGCTGCTAAACCGTATGAAGAAAGTTCTGAGGAGTCTCAATCTTTTCGACTTTCGCTGTCGTCGACTAAGTGATGACCTCATACTGATGCACAATATTATGCACGCCCCTAACCATCACTTGTTCAAACTTTTCACACGCTCGCCACCCCGTGCCAGTCGGAAACATGAACTTACAGTGCTTATTCCCACTTCAAGACTGAACTGTCGAAGATATTCGTATGCTGTACGTGTAAGTTTCACATGGAACACCCTCCCCTCCACTGTTCCTTACTCAGCCAACCTGGATATTTTTAAAGCTAATTTGGACAAATACTTGAGAGACAACCCAAAATTTTAATACGATTTACACTACATGAGTTTTCCTGTTCTACTCTTTTATTGTATATACCTCATAACTCCATCCTATGGTTATTGTTAAGCTAAATGCTTTTTGAATCACTTTGAATCACATATTTGATGTAATTCTCGCGTATAAGAGATTTATGAATTATACTTAATTGCTATACAACATCCCGTTTGTTCGATGCACATGTTGGTTAACTGCTCAACGAATGCGATATCGTGAACTTAACATCCGGTCAAGATTAATCAAGCTACGTTTCGTTGGACTATTAATCTTATGTACCGCATCAATGGTGCTCATTCGACGAGAAGATTTGGCAAGATGATACCGTGTTCTCGCAAACATTTATCACTCATGTGTTTAAGATTCCTGGAGTTGCAGATTGATATTGGTGCATAAACAACAGTAGCGCAATTCTAATCTATTTGGTATTTGGAATTTTAGTATCCCTGAAAAAACTTGGTGAAAGTTGAAACGAAATTGCTTGGGTAAATGTCACTCATCAAGGTTTGCGAGAAGAACCAAAATCATTCAACAAGATTTGCTTGCTAAAATATCAATAGTGTTTAAGGCGTACTTCAGTGTAGCAGGTCATGCATAAATGAGCGCTGGAAATTTCTCGATTTACGGGAGGTCCATTTCACCTAAACACGTAATTGAGTTTAATTTATTGGTTGGTCAAAAGTTTCCAAGTGTGTTGGCCGACTTCGGTCGATGTCGACCAGGGATGTACGTCAAAATCGCAGGAATTTTCATATTCCGCAGCTTTTCGAATGACTAAACAGTCCGATTCAGGAGGAACATTTTCTCCCGTAGCGCTTCCAACGATAAGCAGAACTCAGTCGCTGGGTATATGTTGCATGCTGGAGGCGTGATCTGCGTTTAGCAGCCGATTCTTTACACAATGCTTGCGATATAAGTGGTCAAGAGAGAGTTCTTCCCAACTCGCGGGGTCGATGCTAATAGCTTTCATATCTCTTTTGCAAACGTCTTTGTACCGCAAGTGCGGTCTGTCCAATGCTCGATTTCCTGATTGCAACTCACTATAGAGTAGATCTTTCGAAACACGGCCACTTTCCATTCTGTAGACGTCGCCAAGCCATAGAAGGCGGCGCTATCGTAGTAGGGTCAACATGCTCTGTAGACCAGCTTTCAAAGCACTTCAGCATTAGTCACTTTTTCCATCCACGATATGTTCAAGATACTACGGCTGCTTCGTAAGTGGAGAGCATTCAGCTAACGTTCGTGTCTTGCGTAGCTGGTCCAGGTTTCACTACCGTACAGTAAAGCATTTAGTACGCACGAGCTGTGCGTCTTTGTCTTCACACTCAACTTGCGGTTACCTCAAACACGTGTTCAATCGGGACAGAATGACAGCTGCTTTGCCAATCCGTTTATCAATCTCCGTGTCTAGCGAGAGGTTACCCGCAATGTTTGAACCAAGATATGAGAAATGATGTACTGGTTCAAGCTGTCAGTTTCCAACAGTGATAATTTGAGGCGATATAATCCATTGACGAAGGACTTTAGTCTTGCTCATGCTGATTGTCATCCCAAATTATCTGCATGCCGACGAAAAACAGTCCATTAGCGACTGGAGGTGTTCTTGAGAGTGAGCAATAAAGGCTGCATCGTCGGCAAGCAACCGATCATGGATTAACACATCCCTTGCCTTGGTTTGTGCTCTCAACCGGTTCAGATGAAAAGATTGCCATCAATTCGTGAGTTTCCAAGTACACATTTATAATTATATTGCTTATTTGTGCATGAAATAAGGCTAGACAAGTGTGGACCAAACAAATCTCGATTTGTGGATTTCTCAGGAAAGCCTTTGCACAGTAGTGTTTGCAAATTACAAAATGGAATCCTTTTTCATGCCTCGGTTGTTAGTCCATGTTATATGTGAGCAAAAAAGACTTCAAGGTCACACGATAAACATCAATTATAAGGTCATGTGATTAGTTCCCGTTTATTATCTAGGAATACAAAATCACGGTAGAATAGCTAACGCTCGAGAACATAGTGAAATGTATCACCCATTCACTGTTAAGGTTGTTTCATTCGTGATTTTCAGCTGCCTGAATTGCATCACTCGGAACGGAAATTAGGAAAGATTTGCGAGCAGCCACCTTAAAATTTGGTAAGTTGTGGTCACATAAGCTACTTATATTCGTAATGGCTATAATTAGATTTAATGTGGAACTTTGATAACTACAGCGTTCGGCCTAGATGAGAAGGGTTGAAACGAACGTTCATACTGTAGAGGAATGGAGTGCACCAATGAATAGTTCCAATCACGATCTCTCCACTCTCCAGCAAAATACCAGAGAATGAAGTGCCGAAAATCCGAAAACAACAGCTTTGAAGCCTCATGAATTTGGTCTGCAGATGAATCACATGCCGAATTGTTAAGAAACAGGAGTAATAGAATCAATTCGTAAGCTATTAAGCGATATGCAACAACTCAAGGTCAGTCGAACGAGCGCTAGAATCGAACAGCTTGGAACCAAATCGACTGAGGAATTAGATCAAAGTGACAAACAACCCACACATGTTGAGGGCATCTTTTGTGGTAAAGAAATTTGCGGACAACACATAGACGATTTGCATTCATTGTCATGTGTGTAATAAGAATGTTTGACCGTTCGCTTGTTTTGTGAGAATCGATGACTCACGTGACTAACGTCGGATCGAGTGTCCTTGAGGTGTGAATCAACCACGTGATAGACGTAATTTGGCCTTGAAAGATCTGACGTAATTATCACCTGCCCCCAACATTAATTGCGAGCATTACGGTCCAGATAAAACATGTCCACGATGAGGAATATTTGTAGTATCTGCTTGTCAGTGTTGCTTGAATGTCGTTGACGCTCTATATGAACATGCAAAATTTAAAACCTCAATCTAGCTAAGCGATACAATAATTTCATTAAAACTCCCACGACATCACCTTGCAAACCGCAGCTAAAATGAATTGATTCTCGTGAACTATGACCTTTTTCGTTAGCAAACTGCGTGGCAGAGAAGATTTTAATAACCGCTACAATCCATGGTTTTAACGAAGCATGTAGATGGAGAATTCAGCAATCGGAACATTGAGATACAGTTTGACGGTTAAGTTGTCCGATCGGTATAATATATTGGTGAAAAACAAACGGTCTATTCTTTGAATTGCACCCAAGAGCATCTAAGAATTTTATACATATATACCATGCTGTGGTATAGCTGTTTGGCTTAGTCAACATGAATGGTGAACCATGAACCTTGCGTATGAACGAGTAACTAACGAGATCGCTTGAAACCAACTTGACGTACGCAAAGCGAAATAATCTCAGACCAATTAAAAATGAAGTGGTACGTTCGAATGATTAAATATTACCACTAAATGTGTCACATGATATAACATTACACTGCTTCAAGTTGACAGAGCGAACACAATACGGATCTACGTTTACTGTGATTATTATCTGTGTTTATGGTTAGTAAAAACGGGTAACTCACTAATAAATGCAACAATAAAAATAATCCCAATGCAAATTCCAGCAATGGCACCACCCGATAGGTCTGACATTTGCCTTGCGTTGTTTGAGATTGCGAAATCGTTACTTCGTTGAATGGAATTCGACAAGTTCGTTCACGATTGTCGGCAGAGAGGCTACAACAAAGAGAGATGAATCGTTACAACTCGAACCACACGAGTATTCGTTGAACTAGTATTGTTGACACATATGGTATTGCAAAAAATCCATTGTTGTGAGTCACGAGTGGGGCAGTAGTGTTTGAATGTGCTTGTTGTATTGATTCGAACTCCAGGTAGTATCGTCAATATATGCAGAAACAAGGTTCCACTTTTAGATTTCATGGATGAAGATTAACACTTTTTAGTCTAAACTTTTGAGGCTTAGTAAGTTTGTGCTTTTTCTGATTCAAAAAGCATTGACAAACACTTTCTGGTTTTGAAAAAAAAATTATATTATTAAACTTTCTAGGGAAGCTTACAATAAGGTCTAAGTAATGCAGAAGTAGCTGGCTAGAAATGGCATAAAACGAAAGGGCAAAATCACAGAAGGAAAAACAAAATGGATGTGCTTGTGATGATGATTCAGTTGTACATCTGAATAGCATTCACTTTCAAGCGCATTATCCTGTCACTTGAAAGCTATTCTACATTATCATCATCATCATCATCATCATCAGAGACATCAGTACAACGGTAGCATGTACCGAATGCTTAACTGTCATACAACCAAGACAAAGTAAAATTCTAAAATATGGGAAAGGGTGGGACTTAACCCTGCGTCTAGTGACGACAAGCAGTGAAATTAAGTTCCTAAATACTGACGGTAACAACAGTCACCACCTCAAAATATCATGGAAAATATATACATAAAACATAAAAATTAATCATGTGTTTTATTTATGCCATAATTGAGCAGAATAACACAAACATATTATAAAACACATATATCCAATTACCGTAGACATAGGGTTAAATAGCTAAGGATTCTATAGAATAGAAGGCACAAACAAACTGGTATATATATATATATATATATATATATATATATATAGAGAGAGAGAGAGAGAACTTGTTTGCCCTTTGTATGTAGAACTACCAAAATTCTTAGTTTTATTCTACTTTCAAACGACAACATTTAATACCTTATTTCTTTTTTAAAGCTGTGCTCTGCGTACAAAACCCAAGAAGATTGTCGCTAAAAGTCAAAACCTCTGATCTTATGAAAAAATCACTTTTATTCCAATGTAGTCTTGCAGAATATCGGTTCATAATATACGGCAGATTAATTCAACTATATATTTACGAAAGAGATTTTCGGAGCAAAAAAGCTGAGCAGCCGTCAGTCCGTTTGACTTGGTATTCTAGCATTAATGAGTGCATGATAATTTGAAATAAGCCGAAAAATAAAACATGCTCCTTTACAACAGAGAAAAACCATCAAAACAGTTCCGGCACGGCAAAACTAGAACATTTAGTTCATGAACCCTGGATTTCTTGATGACGTTACATACATCTAAAATGTATAACGAATGGGAAAGGCTGAAATTCGTCCTGGATTCCTTCTTGAATATGCGGTTACCAGATACTGGTATATTAAAAGCAAAAGATTAAACAATTTTCTAAAAGGAATCAAACTTGATAACTCAAACTGCAGGAAGTGTGCTTGACAAGGCAAAACAGACTACGACAAGTTACAGAATCAGAAGTAATCTTATGGTTAACTAGATAAAAGTCTTCTGAAAAAAGGATTCCCTTTAAATCTCACCAAACTATATGAGCAGCTTCAGTCACTGATGGACTGTTTTTCGTTAGCGTGCAAATACTTTCGGCTAACAATCAACAAAAATAAGATTATATTTCTGGAAAACGGATATTTGTACTCCCTCAAAACACAATTGAAAAACTCTCTGCTTCAACCAGTACATCTTTGAATATCTTATCTTAAAAGTTTTAAAAGAACGCCTCGATAAACATTTTTACAATTCACTAAGCAAAAAAGACTGTTTTTTTATTCTTTAGCATTTGCCACATCCTAAAATTATTTTGGATGAAAAGAATAATAAACACAAAAGTGTTTTTCAAGATAATCTACAAAGCGTCACTGCGGCAGCGCTACTAATGGTTGATGATTGACGTGTAGAAAGCGGAAAACGAAAATATTTCTAAAATTTCACTTTATGGAATGCTTAAACCAAGACGTCGACTTCAAGCGGATTCGGGGAAAGAGAAATTTAAGCAAATTCGATAGCTCCAAACATTGACAGCACGAGTGGAAGACAACTTGCTATTAACCACTCACTTTGAACTCACAGTATGAAGTTACTTATTTAAACTAGAAAATTGCAGATAAAACTCAAGGCATCTGAAAGAAGATCACACCTTCAGCGTGCAACTGACGTCAATTTGTGCGCATCACTAGGAGCGTTGCGAAACAGATTGCTACTCAAAAATCAGAGTGCGTATCAATTAAATTGTTTTATCATTTGTGAGCTCATATAGCTCTTACAACGTGCATTTGTGGCCAACTCTTGTCCATATTCTCAGCAATGATATTTCTTATTCGGTTCAGACAGTTTCCGCTTTATTTTGTAGAATATTTCGTTTTAGTTGCTTTTAGACTGCGCAGCGGTAAAACAATACAATCGAATTAACGTTGGACAAAAATGAATTCGAAATGGCATATAAGTTTTTCCGTGTTCTAGTACGGATCACAATCGTTGGGGATATACCGAAAGTTTAATGTGCCTTTAGGAGTAAGCTATTATTCAGAATTATAAAAACTTGTCATAGCCATTTTAAACGGTCACGAGAATCGATGTTTAACCACATTACCTAACGTTCTAAGTTTGGATTGTACGTCGTGAAAATCTATACAGATGTGCGAAACCATGTGTTTGTTAGGAGCATAGTCGACATCAATGATTGTTTGAAAATTAGTGACAAGTGAGAAAAGAAATTTGAATTATGGATAATTATCTTTGCGAATAGTCTCAAGAAAAGGATCATGTCACCACAATACTTACAGTATATCAATGAAAATGCTCTCATCGTCTGTTATTTGTTGGAAAGGGGAAGTCATCTCAGTCTTGTGATGAATAAAATGACCAATAATACGGTTTTACTCGACTGCCATGCAGGGAAATGTTGTTATGCTAACATTCTCAAGGATTGGTCGAACATATTGCAGTGAGTGAGAATTCAAAACGTTTCTATACAAACCGTGCATTGTACATGAGCTACCTTCAAACAAACTGAACATAGTTTATTCTTTTTTCAGCTCGTTGTTTCTTATTTCTCTGACTAGTTTTATTCTTTGATGCTGGTATGTTATTAGGTACTCCTTTTTCTGAATCGAAAGCAGAAGCCTAAAAAGCTAAAGCTGAGTAATGCGAGCACGCCCTTCACGCGGGTTGTGAACACTTAAAACTCTCTACCGAAATGGCTCCTGTCCCTACCTTCAGAACAGCTATGCAAACGCGCATTGGATCAGCATTTGTTGAGACGGATGGACCTGATTCCCGGAGTGATATGATGGTGTCCCCTTACTCTCATGGCTTGCTTTGTCAGCAAAAGTCACCCATGTTTATTGCTGTGATTAAGCTTAAACTCGAAATAAAGCAGTCCATTACTAATCTTTGAATGCTTGTTTCAGTATACATTGAAGGGTAGCCATTCTAATCGAAATAAAGTGACAGTAAGCGTTTTCGAGTATACCTATAGACAACTTTAGGCATTTGATTAAACGTGAGCAGTGTTTGGTGCGGTTTTAAATTGAAAAAGACAATCGTACCCAGATCACGAAAAACTATTTTCATTTCATCCGTATAATAATCGGACGTTTCGCAATAGATATTGTTAAGTACATCAATTTGGCAGAACTCAGCGAGATTTCATTCATTGAAGCTTATATTTTGATTGCTTCTAGTTTTTCTTTTAATATTTTTGGTCATATGGTGATACAACTGAGTGCCATATTATTTAATATTCCACAAACAACTTGCGTCTTACCTGCCTACGCCGTATCAATCACGAGAAAGTAGCACAATCGAGGGCCAATAAACTGAACCTCATAACAGTGCGTCAGTTAAAGTGGGTCTTACTGATTACTACAGACCCTACGATTTAAAAAAATCCGTGAAGCATTTTTAAAGAAGAGCTTCTAATTCTTTACGGCTTCAATTACTGTAGCTTAAGAAAATCGCTTTGATGGGCATTGTCTCTAGCTTTTGTAGAAGCAAAACCTGTTCATATGAAGTTATTTAACACTATCAACCCTTGAAAATTCATGCTGCGCAGTCGTAGTTGTGCTGTGTCGTAGACACAAGCTGGGTGCTGGCAATTACTGAAGTTAGTATTCAAAGAAAAAATGGTAATTGCTGTCTTATCGAGAATATTTCCAGAGTCAGGATCATGGAATAACTAACACCTTTTTTCGTGAAGGGTATAATGTCGTGAGACGCTTTCTAGGTAACATCATTGTACATAATATCAGGAGGTAATTAACATATATGTTACTAACCACGAAATCTCTGCCTTCATATTGAGCATATGACACGAATATTTGAAACATTATGAATTTTGTGCTGATCGTAATTAAAACGTTTGCTTATAAACAGAAAATTCAAAATCGCAAGTACTTTTCACGGAATTAGAAATCAATGTAAAATTATATAATATGTACATTAATTGCTTAAAAGTAATAATGAAAATTTCTTCGGAATTTACCATGTGTTCAAGGTTTTTCAGTTTCTGCATCCACTTGAAAATATAATTTATTAAATATTAGAGCATGGTAGATATTGCGGAGGCAAATCAAGTATATAAATATTTAGGTTGATTTTGCTGCGTCTCACAGATAAAATACGCTAAATGGATGAATATTTTAGTGGTTATCTTCCTACATTATTCGTGGAATATTATAAAATATTACAAAATTGATTCGAAAAATATTAGGCGTTTGCCTATTAATCCAATGTTAGAAGCATAACAATCAATGTGTTCGATTGAAATTTCGATTAACAACTTTAATCGCAGCTCGAAATTATTATATTACTCATTACTTTGTAACTTGTGAACAACATATTTAACCTTGAATTTGAAAGGTTTGACGAGAGTTGATTTAAGAAATTCAGTTTAAAGTTCAGTTCAAGTTCAAGTTGCACGGGGCTGAAGGTGGCTAAAAGCCAGTGAGCAGATAACAAGTCAATTGAGCTAGCCAAAAGCTGCAGAGGAGCACCCACCAATGCTTTTTATCTTCCAGTCCTTTTGTAATCTTCGACGATCACGACGAAAAGAGGTTATCCGGATTTTATTTAGGGATGACTGCGTTATACCGGATGCTGGAAAAATATCATTTTTGCTTTACTAGAGCGACATGTGGTCAGCTGCTTTAGAATCGTGTTTAAAAACAAAAAACAGCATGCATTTTCTTTTTGGTATTTTTAGTTCAGTTCAGTTCAGTTCAGATTGCACAGGACTGTATGTGGCTAACGAGCCCACCGAGAGTCCAGATTCTTTCCGGTTGTATGCCACAGAAGAGCGTCCACCACTTCAAACAATATCTTCAAAAATATCCTCTAGTATGAGAGTAATCTGGAATGCAACTGAAAAACTCCCCTCACCAATAGGTGAGGAGAAACAAAAGTGCATTCCAAAGACAACATGAGGATCATACCAACTATTTACTTACGGATAAAAATCAAGAAATAATGAAGGCCACACAGAGTCAAGTTCATTCTTGAAACCCCCTACCGAAGTAGAACAAACAACTTTTTTATGAAGTCGATTCCAGTAATT
Organism: Atriophallophorus winterbourni; assembly: GCA_013407085.1. NCBI lineage: Eukaryota > Metazoa > Platyhelminthes > Trematoda > Plagiorchiida > Microphallidae > Atriophallophorus > Atriophallophorus winterbourni. The sequence goes on from JACCGJ010001047.1 coordinate 64,747, forward strand.
TACTACCCTTTCACTAAAGAATAACTTACGAACATTGGACCAGACATGTCGCTTGGCCAGATTTAATGAGTGGCCCCGAGTACTCATACTTAGCGCCAGAGCGTACAATTTACTGGGATGAATAGTACTGAAACCTGACATGATTTTGAAGTTTTCAATCAGGTCCCCACGTAGCCTCCTCCTTTTCAGTGAGAAGAGCTCTAGACTCAGCAATCTTTCCTCATACGATCTACCCGATTTCTCTACAATCATACGAGTTGCTAAACGTTGAACTCCTTCCAGCTTGGCAATATCTTTTTCCAAATAAGGTGACCATATTTGAACGCAATAATCGAGATGTGGTATCACGACCGCTTTGTATGAAAACCTCTGGGGACCTGCAGGATAAAACTTATCGAAGGCAATAAGCTCTCTCCTAGCGCGTTGTGCAGCATCTGCGCATTGACCAGCCTATTTAAAGTCCCCTAAAACTTTTATTCCAAAGTCACGAACTTTCGGCACCCCATTTATCTCAAGTATACCATCTGGACCAGCGAACTCTAGCTTCTTAATGACTTTAGACAAGAGATAGCTTTTAGTGATATAAACTGGCAGATCCCATGTAGCAGACCACTTGATGACCTTTTCTATATCCTCAAGAAGATCCTGTTCATCCAGTGATCCGATAATCTTGACATCATCTGCAAAAATATAGCAGGGACACTTGAGCGACGCTGCCAAGTCATCGATGAAAATGAGGAAAAGTAGCGGTCCGAGTACGGAACCCTGTGGGACTCCACTAACAACGTTTACTTTCGACGAATACATATTTCCTATCCTGACACGAAAGAATCTATTGCTTAAGAATCCTATTATCCATTTCTTCAGAAGACCATCGATACCCATATAACCAAGTTTATCTGCAAGCAATCTGTGGTTTACTGAATCAAAGGCCTTGCAAAAGTCCAAGTAAAAAACTTCGACTTGTTGGCCTTTATCTAGCCTCATGGTAACCTCGTTAAGAAAACATAAGAAGTTTGTTAGGCACGACTTCCCTTTAAGGAAGCCGTGCTGGGCAGAGTTCAGCAACGAGTAATCAACTAGATGGCGACAAATCCTATCCCTAATAAGTTTCTCCAGGATTTTACATAGGATGCTAGTAAGACTTACAGGTCTGTACTTACAAACTGACGATCGACTGCCACCTTTATGTATCGGGATCACATTAGCCAACTTCCAAATACTCGGAATATATCCATGTTGCAAGGAAGCGTTAAAAATACGACCCACAGGATCTGATAATATTGGCGCCAGGTTCTTTATAATTTGAGGGTAAATGTCGTCTGGGCCAGCAGATTTATGGGGTTAGTTGCTGCAAGAGCAAGTTTAACCTCATCATCAGTGAAAAATAACTCCTCAAGTG